>JBAMNC010000290.1:0-125000 GCA_037902135.1 Cetoscarus ocellatus | reverse complement strand
GTTTGTAGTCATGTTGGAGATCGGAGATTTGTGCCCAACAGGGACAAAATGCACAATGAAGGACTTTTGTTTTTGCCACTTCAACTCAGCGTGTAATTCTGCACATCCTCTCACTCATTCCTCACCATACTGTACTGCTTTTCTCACCATTATCTCAAGAAAAAACGAGATTTCCAAACTAAACAAAGAAACATTCTTGTATGCTTGCTCTGTTGTCAACAGATGCTGTAACAACAGCACGAACACAGTCATCAGTCACTTGGATAATCATAAAACCAAAACACCGGATTTTCAGAACGCAGAGGGAAATGTTGTCAAAGTGGGGACAGTGTGGTGCTGGCAGGATGTGTTCCTTCCATGAATCATCATTCTGAGCTGATCTGGTGTGTTATTGTGTAGCACAAAAACTTTTTCTAAAATTGCTGTTACACACTCAAGGGGTTCTTTTCAGAACTTAAAAAAAAGTTGTTGACTTAAAAAAATAAATCTCAAAGAAAAAGGGATGACAGTGGCTCAGTCCAAAAGGATTTGGGTTTGGGATCAATGGGTGGCCAGATTAAGTCCGGACCAAACCATGTTTGGAGTAGTGGTAGTTTGAAAGGTGCCAGCTGACTTCCTGGGAACTGCTGAAGTACCTTTGAGCAAGGCACTGAACCCCAAAACTGCTCAGTAGCTCTTTTCAGGAGCAGCAAGCCATCACTGGCATCTCTCCATTGTTGCATGATCATATGACCTTTTTGTGCATGTGGATATCTGCCTATGTGTGTTTAGCATGTTTCTTAGCAATAATAGAGTGTTAACAACGGAATTTCCTGGAAGGGATTAATAAACTAAATGCTTATTATCGTTACTATTATTTAGATAAAATAAACAGGATGATATTTTAAGAAATAATTATAACCACTTTTTGTTGTAGATATTAGACAAAAGTCTGATTTTAAGGCTTTAAACGATTTAATTCATGCGTCCCACTTCCCCAAGTTACAAACTCCAAAGAACTTTTCAATGAATGCATAAAAAATATTAAAACAAAATCAACTTCTGAATTAAACTTTTAGGAATTGTAGATAGACTAATTGTCCACAGCTGAGGATTGTTTTTTTTCTGTTTATTTCTGTTAATCCTAAACAGTCATTTAATTTTCTTAAGTCCCTAGAAACTCTCAAAACCGCCAAAGTTTCCTCCATCTGCTCATCCAAAAAACACAAAGTAATCAAGGTGGTAAAAAAAGAAAAGCCCCACTCAAAAGTGAGGTGATTGATTGCTCTGGCAGCTGGTATACCGGATAAAAAATGAAAAAAAAAATACAAAAAAGAGTGGATCTCAAAGAAATTCAGAGGACAGTAATCCTTAAACAGAGTTAAAACTTAAATGTACGGTCCTTCTGTGGCTCATGTATGCATAGAAACTTTCTTTATAGGCAATCTAAGTTTCTAAGAACCAAAAATAAAACTGATCTCAAATGAGACGACTGGCTTGGCACTCACTGCAACGTGGACCAGAGCTATCCTCGCTGGAGGCCCAGAAGAACAACATGCCAGTGAGCTTATCCCACTTCTTTTATTTTCCTCATGAAAACCAGTTCCTTCTTTTTGTTTCACACTTCAGATCAGGGTTAGTGTGTGTGTTTATTTATTTACCTTCTTCCGACTTGGAGGCGAATTCATAACAAAAGCTTAAGGCAGAAATGATTGTTTCCAGACTGAAATTGATTGGGCTTTTCAGCTAAGGACCTCCAGACCACTGCAAAGGCCCGTAATGAATATGACAGACAGAACATTAATTTAGTCACCTTCCAGTTTTTTGTTGAAATGTTCTGTCCTTACTAATCTTTGTCTGGGATGTTTCCTAGATAGACTTGCAATATTTGAATCAGTTTATTTGGTGTGTCAAGTTACCTTGCAGACCTTGCTGTTCAGGAAAGTGTAAAGCTATATATTTTTGTTCTTGTCTGGCCTGGAACCAGATAATCCACGACCTGGTACCATTCCACAGTTCAGTGGTAAGAGACTCATTTTTAAAAATGCCCCTCAGGACCCCTACCTTGTGTACCCTCAGGTTTTACCATCCATCCATCTATTATCTATACCACTTATCCTTCGAGGGTCATGTGGGAGCTGGAGCCTATCCCAACTGACATTGGGCGAGAGGCGGGGTACACCCTGAACCAGCTGTCAGCCAATCACAGGGCCACATAGAGAGATGTACAACCATTCATTCTCACACTCATACCGAAGGGAAATTTAGAGTCACCAGTTAACCTGACAAGCATGTCTTCTGGTCTGTGGGAGGAAGTCGGAGCGCCTGGAGAAACACAAGCGTACACGTGTAGAACATGCAAACTCCACATAGAAAGGCCCTGACTGACACAGGGTTCAAACCAGCAACCCTCTTGCCTTGAGGAACATGCACTCCTGTATATCTATATTAAGGTCATTTTAATTCAGGAGTTCCTTATTCCTTGTTTAAAACTCCCCGACCTGACTTTTGCTTTTATCATTTATTTACTGTTATTAATCCTCATGACTAACATTCTTGAATTGTCACATTTCAGATATTTCTGGTAAAAGTTACTGTTGGTTTTTTAGTATTAGAGTATCCTACCGTCTTGTTTTTGCACTGCAGAGAAAAAGGGTCTCTATTTGTTGTTGTACTTGTTGAATATAAGACATGGGACTCTGAAGAACATTGCACCATAATGCTTTCAATGATATTCAGTTCAAGAGGGCTGCATAGACGTCATGTCACTTTGGATTGGGATGCTATTATCAGAGAACCTATTTGTGGTCTGTAATTTGCCCTAGAATAATTTCTTTGCTACTAAAAGACATGCTTGATTGACTAAAATTACAGAAGCCCTCTGCAATTTGTAGAAATGATCAGAGGTCACCGTGTAAGACTTCTGTGTGAATCATCTTGTGTCAAACCAGGGTTTAGTCCTTTCTTTATTCTCCATCTATTTTTTCTGCTGATTGTTGCATCAGACCTGCTCCACATTGAGAGCACTGTTAGGCCCCCTCCAGCTTTAATGTAATTGCTTATTTGATTTTGCTCTATATGGTATGCTCCTTATACCCACTTCTAAAGTCATTCAAATGCAGTCGGCGTATCAAAAAGTGCAACAATAAACACAATATGGTGGTGATATGTGGGGTTGAAAAGTGACCCAGATGCCTGTCTGAATACCAAACTGATGTGTTGGATGTAAAGCTGCAGGCAGCTGTGGATCAGACAGGGGGACCTGTGACCCTGATTCCCAAGCTGTCACAGATGTTGACACCCCCATGGATTCAGCCGACGTTCGAACCCTCAATGTCACCCTGTCCTGCCCAGAGCTTAGATCTCACCTAAATCCAGCCACAGATCAGGAATGCATTAAATATCTTACAGTCGAGCGAACACCATCACATGATCCCAGATCAGTTCCTCTATTCCTAGAAGCTTCATGAATCCGGGCCTGGGGCTTGTTTAATAGCATGTATCAGTTATCCATTAAAGCTCCCAGTCTGAATGTGTCAGCTTTACTGTGATTTGTGGAGAAAATCACAGCTCGCAGTGGCTGCTTTTTGAGGATGGCTTTGATGAATCCGAACCTTACAAACACAGAAACGATAATAATAAAAAAAAGACGAGTGAAACAACAGCGCTTGAAGTCTAAAATAGCATCCATTAATATGGCAACTAAAGACAGACCAATCACAATTAGAATGCAAGGCAGTAGTCCTCTTTTCAGTGAAGCCTTTCCAATATTTTTCAATTCCTTGCTTTAGTGGTTAGGGACACATAAAGTATGAAGCATTATATTTATGACTCAGAGCTATTACAGCAAATTAAATTTCATTTATACCTTCACTGTATTGGAGGGTTGACAGAATCGTGGGCTGAATATCTGCTTCAAAATTATCCTGAAATACATGTTTATGTGTTCTCTCCCCCCTGCAGTAACCTTGAGTTGCAAAAATGCTTCTTTCTAATGACTTGCAGTAATAAATCGGAGCTGTTATTATAAATATTTATGTGCTTGTGGCACAGAGACAGACAGACTGGAGGAGAACAGTGGAGCCTGAAAGTTTTACCACATTAGGGCTGGGTCAATATGTTCTCTTATGATATGATTTTATCAAGATTTGTGGATGCCAGTTAAATTCATATGGACATTCTGTGATATTGAGATACCATGTCAAAATGAATATCAGCAGCAGGGGCACTTTGGGGTTGTATCCATTTACAGCAAATCTTTTTCTTTGACTGAAAGTCATGTATGTTACGGCCTTGGTCATATCCATTGTGATAATGTTATATGTATGTTATGTATATATATGGTATATTTGTGGGGTTGCTCTCTTCTGTTATATGTGTGTGAGAGGAGTGGGTGCTCCCTCGGCAGAAGGGCATTTGTCTGCATTCAGGTGGCTCCCTGAGATTGGCTGGGGAAGCAGGTTCAGCGCAGGGAGATGTGGCCGTCCTATAGGCCCAAGAACTGACAGATTATTCAATATGTCCCAGCCAGCACACAGACTGCAGCGTCTCTGACAGCAGCACCTCATCGCTCTTGGCCTCCAAACTATTCTTTATAACTCAGTTAACCTGGTAATTGTTAGTTTGTCCATTTTTGTATTAGTTTCTTATTCGATGATTCATTAGTTTCCAAGCTTTAAATGACATTTTTCTTTTTGGTACCCTGTCTGTTAAAACTCACTTTTCAGTTTGTTTGGTAAAGACCTTTTTCCTTTTTGTTATAATAAATAGTTTAAATTAGAATTTTGGTCTGGTGTTAGGCTTTGGGGACCAAGTGATCTTCCTTTTGTTTTCCCTCTAATATGTTGTACACCTACCCCTAGATGGGTGCGTAACGTAATTTTTGGGGCTTGTCCAATTATTTGCAGAATTTTTGCATCAGTTAGTATTTCAGTTGTTTCTACATTGTCTTTTTTGGGTATTTTTTGGTGCCTTAAATTCAAGAACAGCGTTTGATTTGGATGAATTTGCAAAACATCCCTCACTTGAGAGGTTGGATTGGTGCACCAAAGCCAATTTATTGGTAATTGCAAACTTTTTTGATATTTCTATGCCTTTGAATGCCCCAAAAGCAGAAATGTATGCAAAAAATGTACACCAGAAAAATCAGTGGAAGAGAGCAGAGTCTTCCCTAAGCTGCTTGTGGACGTGGGAGCGGAGGCTGCCGCAGTCACTGAACCAAGCACTCTCACCCAAACCGGGGTGAAAACGGGGGATTTTAGACTGACCCTCTGCATGAGAGAGGGGGAACTCGAACAAAAGCCAGAGAGCTTGAGCTCACGCACCTCAGAATTCGAGCTTTGAATTTGACATTTTTACATTTCTTTTAGGATAGCCCCTTGAGATGCAGCACCTCGTTTTCAAGGGGGTCCCAACACAGATACAAAAAATAACACTAAACACACATTACAATAATACACAGCAACGAGCTGAAAAGATCATCAGTGATGCCAAGCAGGCTGTTTTTGCTGATATTTGTCTGTCTATTGTTCTGAAAGCAGAATAACTCAAAAAGTTATCAACACATACTGACCAGGTTTGGTTAGTTAGGTCACAAGGAAGAAGTGATACGATTTTGGTTGTGATACAAATCCTGACGTGGATCTAAAAGTTTTTAAAGAATTTGTTAACATTGTGAGTTAGGGCATTTTTTCACATGTTCAACAATTAACTCTGTAAGTGCTCAACAGATTATGATGACTTTTCAGGGAATGTTGGCCATGACACAAGGGAGAAAGTGACAAGATTTTAGGTGGTAATCCAAATCTAGATGTAGATACAGGACTTTTTTCAAGGATTTTGATCATTGGTGCATAGAAGTACACCACTGGGCGTTGGGGAGTATTATTGGGGATTGGGAATCAATCAAGCACCTAACAAATACTGAAGCTCTCACTTTGTCTTCCCCTACTTCCCTTTTCTGAGTCTCTCCATTATCAATAAAGGCCAAAGAAAGAAAAAAGAAAGTGCCCTATCACATAGAAGAGCTATATATAACACACAAAACAGCATGTAAGCTTGAAAAAGCATGTTTGGGGCTCATTTAAAGAACAATAAAAAAGCTGCGCCATTTTCTGGCTTGGGGATTCATAGATGTATCTGCCTGGTGACCAACATGATATCTGTCAAATCCAAGTGCTTCATTAGGGTTGAATTACGGAAGATTTGCCATGTATGAAGTCAGAGGACAGTATTTCACTATGTAAATATTTCCATTTTGTTGAAAGTTTAGGGCGACATTAAAAGAACAACATCAGTATGACCTATCATTTTAAAGGTAATGTTGTAATGCTTGATAAGCTTACATACACAATTTTCTTCAATCTGATTGAAATCATTCAGATTTGACTTTCCACTTTCTACACGGACATGATCTATTCATGATGTGTGCACATGCATCAAATATTTAAATGTAATTAAAGCACTCTGTCAGAGCTGTCTTGTCTTAGAGAAGAAACTGTTCCTTCTTATCAAGATAAATTTAAAACATGCTTTGACTTGTAAAAAAGAAATATTTCTTATCCGCATCAACTCATTTAGTCAGTTACCAGTGGTGGCAGCCTACAATCTGAACTTCAAAATGTATGAGGCATTTACTTGTCTCTGTCTATAGGCATACAGCAATTAGATTTTTTCTCAAGGAAAATCAAAGTAAATTGGCCTGAAGTTCAACTGTATGTTAAATCCTATGGCATTATTTTAGTTTAGCCTTAAATAAGCAACTCCTCTGTTATAAACAAACACTGCTCTTTGTCACTTCCCTGTTCTGAATACCGAACGAGGTAAACACCCTGCTCATACCAATGCTTTTCTTTCTGAATGAGCTCTGTTGGATCAGAATTTTCTGACTGACATTATTGCATAGCACTTTTTATTCCTGATAAATTGTTAATTCAAATTATGTGTGTGCATGTAAATAGCAAAGGAAAGATCACACAGAATGATGTACTTATGTGAGAAGGCCGTAGGAATAAGATGATTTAATGCACATAAAGAATTATTTTCCATTAGCTACGTGTCCTTTTCTCAACATGGAAAACAAGCAGTTGAATGGTTTTTGTCTCTAATTTCCATTTTTCAGTATGTGACTTATTTTTCAAGTAATACCACCCAACACTGAACACAAGTCACTCGTATTTTTTGTGTCATTTCAAAGTCAAGACAACAGGCAAATCAGCCAATAGGGGATGGAATGAAATGAGAAATCTTTCAAAAGTAAAGCACATCAAATGTCAGTCCATCAGTCTTTGCTTTTTCATCATCTGTTTGTTTGACTCACAATCTGTCAGCACGCTGCTGCAACACCCAGGAAATCTTTTTCCAGTTATTTACTGTCTCTTGTATCATCTGACAAGTATCCACTTCCTTATTACCTGGGCAACAAGTTTGCCTGTTTTAGAATATGATTGGTAACCTGGAGCAATGACGCCAGCACCGTGCTCAACAGTAGAGGCTTAAATGTGTCCATAATAGCACATAAAGTGCATGAACACTAGGTAATTACTGTGGTCACTTAGTGAAAGACTTGGAGTGCAGCTGTTGCCTTCATAAGGCCCCAATCTGCAGATTAAACTAATATGATAAAACCCGTAACTACTGAATTGATTTGATTTATTTCTAATTACAATCAAAAATGTCAGAGGACCAGTAGGCTCTGAAATCCTTCAGCTAACTGTCTTTTACCAACAACCATGTCATTTTCAACGTCAATCAAATCACCTTTCTTTCCCATTCTGCTGCTCAGTTTGAACTTCTGCGGGATGTCTTGACCATGTCTATATGCCTAAATGCACTGAGTTGCTTCCACGTGATTGTCTTATTAGCACTACATGTTACAGGCAGTTCAATGGATGTACCTAATAAAGTGGGCAGTCAGTGTAAGTGAATTGTAGCTGCTCTTGAAATAGTTAACATGCTTTTAATCCAGGGGATATAAGCTTTTTAATAGTCCCCTTTCCATTGGTTTTTACATAAATGGACAAAAGGCAAGGGAGAATTGTAAGAGGTCACACAATTACTGTTTTTCTTTTATGGTTTCAGACAAGTTTATTCCAACAACACTAATACTTAACCCTTTATCAGCCCTCTGATTGGTTTGCTGACCCAGCAATCACATCTGTTCATTGGGTTGCAGTGATTTTCTGATCTTAATTTTGTTACTTTATATGGTTAGCAGAGAGACAGGAGATCTCCAAGTTGTGAACAACATGGACAACACTGATTCTTCAACTTATTTACAATCTTTAAGAAGGTAAAAGGAACTGTTTAAAGTAATGACAATCTATGATCTGGTAATGTCAAGTAAAATATATAATTAAAAATATATATTTTCATGATGTCACATTAACATTACTTTTCTGGAACATACACTAAATATTGTTAACATTAACTTGGAACTTACTTTGTTAGCACAAGAATGGGCAAGCACAACTTTTTTTTACAACCTGAAAGAATTGTAGCTTTGATAGAAGAAGAAGAAGTCAGGTATTATCTCTTCTCCTTTTTCTTGGGTTTGATGCCTTTTGTGAGCAGAAATGACATCATGATGATCAATGCTAGAAAATAAATCATTTTAAAAACTGTCCAAAAGAGAAAGTCATGATACTTTCTTGAATAGATTTTTTTGTTCCCCTCACACAAATCAGCTTTTCTTGGTACAAAAATGTCGTTTCGACAAAGGTCAGTGAGACCTTTAACTCCCATTGTGGTTGTTTTGCTCTTTATAAACTGGCGTGAGACATACTGTAATGCTGAGACTCTTTCCTCCACTTATCTCACTTTGTGTTTTTATCAGGAACACCAAATTATTATGTGCGGTGCCTTATCAGAACAATCCGGACATTTCAAAGTGTCCTCCACTCATTGCACTCTGATTTCCTCCAAAATTGAAGCTGATGACCTCTTCAGCTGTCACAAAGTGCCGCTCACTGTTCATTATGTGTGGTGCAGGCTCTGCCAAAATGAAAGATGACAGTGTGTTATGTTAACAGACTGAGAATGAAGGACAGTCCCCTCCTAATGCCTTCCTCTGCTTTAAGATTCAGTGCAGAGTGCAGTTGCTCTTTGCCTCCACCTGTGATGTGGTAGGCATACCACTGAAGGAGACAGGCTGGAACCAAGTGCACTAACACCAAATAAAAGTCCAACACAAGCCGAGTCAGACCAGCTGACCTTGGCTGACCAGATTCCGTGCTTTTACACCTGAACCTTACACAGATACAGACGCATAATGTAGACAGACCAGGGACCAGAGGCACACACACACACACAAATACAAATACACACACTTGCAGTTTGACATTAAGTGCATTTTGACAGGTTAATAGAAGGAGCACAGAATGTTACATCAGGGGAAGTCATAATATTTGGGCAAAGGCAGAGCATAAGAGAAGCGTCTTGCTAAGTTTTGAACTTCTTCTGTCTGCAGTGAGCTGTGGTGGTGTGCCAAGCTGACAGTTTACATGCTTAGGTATGACTGGCTCTGCTTTGTCTGTAGTTAATTGCTTAAAATGTACACAAGCATACCTTTTAATCCTTGTTCCATTGACCATGAGATTAAAAGTTTTGTCTTTTAGGTTGCTTTTCCACCTAAAGTGTAAAAGCTCTAAAAACTGTCCAAAAGAGAAAGTCAGTTTGTTTGGCTTGTTTGTTTTTTACTCTGCACTTTGTCAAGCAGACCAAAGCCTGTCAGATGTTGTGTGATATGCCTCCTGCCACTAGTTAGGGCGGTCTTCGCTCCTGCCTTCCAGACCGAAATACGCATCTGAATATGAGTGATAACATTGTTTAGCTCAGGGCACTTCGGGAGTATTCAGTGCTATGAAAAAAAGATAAAACTGCATATAGGCTGTCTAAAAAAAGAGCGATGTGTAACCCTGTTCTGCATTGATTTGTGGGTGTCAACCTGTTTTGCAAACCAATGGCTGGCGGTACTAGAAATGTTAATGTTAGCCAATCTCTGCTTGAAATCAGTGAACACAAAGTCAGCTTGTTACTGTTGTTATATTCAGCTATAGATTCAGCCCACAATGCACTGATTTTTGATTTGCTTGCATTGTTTGGTCCTTGTTAGAAGTGAACCAAGATGCCCTGTTTCTGACAAAGAGTGGTCTTCTGGTTTTGTCACTCTTTTGGAAAGAACAGAAGACAGAGAAGTGTGGTACAAGACTTCAATTTATTCATGGAGCAAATAAGAAAAACTAGAAAACCGATCAACAAAATGACAGATAGTACCTCCATCCATCAATAAATCCATTATCTATAAGGCTTATTCATTTTGGGATCAACGGGAATGGCGTCCATGGCTGACATTGGGCGAGAGGTGGGGTACACCCTGGACTGGTCACCAGCCAATCACATGGCTGACATAGAGACAACCTACTCGTCACACACATTCTTACACCCAAGGGCAATTTACCATTTAACCTTACACGCATGTCCTGGTCTGTGAAGGAAGCTAGAGCACCCAGAAAAACCTATGCACGCATGGGGAGAACATGCAAACCCCACACCAAAAGGCCCCAATAGATTGGGGAGTTGAGCAGCATAGCACATGGGAGATATTCCCTTTGCAAAACACAAAAACATTTAAATGTCAAACAGGCTTACACATGCTTTGGATTTTAATCTTTTTGAGGTTAACTTATTTCTCAATATCAAAGAATGTAGGAATAACCAGACTTCATATTTGATGTGAAGAGCAGAGCAATGACAACAGGAATCAGATTTTTAAAGAGGGACATTTTGGATCTCAAAACAAACACATTTATCTCTTCATTAAAAACATCCTCTGGGAAAGTTTAATCCTTTAGTTTGTTAATGCAGTTCAGTTCTTAAGTTTGATGATGGGACCATTGGCTCTCTTGACTCCTTGGGATCATTTGGATCAGCACAGAACTTCGAGTTTAGAGTCTTTTATCTGCAGTATGAGTCTTCATCTGGTACCATTTTGGACATTTTACCCATACAAGTTTTACCCATGATTCATGTGGATGCATGTGTTTTACCAAAATTAATTTTCCAAACAGTTAAATTTCTCCAAAACATCTTGCAGCCAGATAAAAGCTACTTACTGACAGGGTCATAAGACACCCCTAGCATGAAGTATTATTACACTTTCAAGCATAAATTCTCAGTGAAAAGTTGTCCAGAGTGGTGAGGAAAAAAACATCATGTCACTGTGTCAACTGAATAGCAACAGCTATGGGAAAGAAACACTTTCTCTAAAATAGAACTGACTCTTGTCATTTACATAGAAGAGACAACTCTTAAAACTGACTCCTTGGCCAAAAATCACAATAAATGTTGGTAAGGAGATTGCTTAAGTACACAACTTAGTTTCAGAATGTATTAGAAAGTCTAAATTAGTTGATATACATGCCAAAATAGGCTATGAGTGAGGTTGCAAAATTCCTGGAATTTTCAAAGTTGGAAATTTTCCATGGGAATTAATGGGAATTTATGCTGAATAAACAGGAATAAACCTGTAATTTACAAAACTGCAAGTTGACCCTTAACAGAGATTTTAAATGTAGTTGGTAAAATATACTTCAGCATAATATTGACAAAAATAACCAGATGTCATGCAAGTTTACTTGAGAGTATGAACACTTTTCCTCAATTACATGCACATAACACACTTCTTACTGCAGGGTGTTGAGGCCATGCCCCTTACATGCTCTGTGTATGTCCTCATTCACATGTACAGATTATTCGAGAACCCTGGACTATTGAGGACTTTTTTGACATATTTTTGAGCCTGAGCACAAAATCCACTTCATCCAGCGGACTACGTAAAAAGAAGTTATAACTGACTGTTCAGTAAAATTGTTAAACCTCTGTAAAGTTCTGCTAACAAAGAAATCTGTTGAAATGTAATGCTTTTTATTGTATTATTTTGCATGGATGCCTGCCTCTGACAAAACAAAATGTCCAAACAAAATTTCCCTGCCTAACTTCCCATGGAAAGTTTCCAGGAAGTTTCTGGAAATTTACCAGAAATTATCCACCCCTTTGCAACCCTAGCTGAGTCATGATTTATTGGTAGAAAGCAAGGAAATAGGTGACTTAAACACTGCAAATTCAACTGTAGCTGAAATGTAATCATTCTTGTTTGATCTGGTGTAAGCCTATGTCTAAGTAGGCAGTCAAATGAGGTCAAATATTTGAGAAGTCCTTGAAACACCTGAATTGGACATAATGTCATGGACTTTTTTTCCTCTAAATTCTCTAGACTATCTCTATCCATATTCTGTTTTATTGAGCTGTGAATGCAGTATTGACGCCTTTGAGAGTACAAGGATAATTAGTTTACTCCTACCGTGAAGCAGCCACACTGTCTCATCCCTTGAAGGACAGAGCAGAGTTTTTATTTACATGTGAATGTTAAACAGTGGAGTAAAGAAGTTGCTGAGGCTGTTTTCTCACTCCACTGAAGGTCACTGTGTGAATAGAGAGCGACAGGGGAAAGAGCATGTGTGTGAGTGTGTATGTGTGTGTCCTGTGAGAGAGGCGAGAGAGAGATGACTGCATAAAATATACAGCTGTGTGCGCTGAAAGCAAAAAGAGGGGAGAGTGACTGCATTAAATGTGGTGGAGCTGCAGGCAGACAGCTTGTGCCTTCGCCTCAAATCTCCCTTCTTATCTGAGGACATGGAGTTAAAGATCTGCCCCGCTCCCATCTTGCTGTGGGTGTAACAATGGAGTTTTGCTTTGGGAGTGATAGAGTTTTTAAATGAGGTCCACTGTCACTCTTCTATAACAGCTGCAAAATGTATTTTTTACTTTGCTGCAAGCAAACATTAACAGATGGAGCTCTGCTCAGGTCGCAAGCAACATTTTCAGTGTGTCTGAAAGGTGTGAAAATGTTGTTGAAATGTGTTAAGAAAAAAGGGAGTATTTTAACACATCTCTGCCATTTTATATGAAATATAACCAGTGTAGGGCAGAAACTTGTAATATATTACTTAAATAATATTACTTGCTGGTAACAAGGAGTTTAAGGAAACTACAGGTTATCAAAGTATTACTATGTCACTAACTGACATCATGTGTAGCCTTTGTGTCCAAGAGTGGCTGCTAATGTAATCTTGAAGTGCAGATGGATCTGAATGATTTAATGTCTGTAATCAGACAGATCCACCTTGTCAAGCTTCAGCCTACAACGACTGTGAGCAGCCCACAGCGGCATGGCCCAATCAGCATCCTGTAAAGCAAGAAGAGGGGGGAACTGCAAGCGAGACGACAGCAGGAAGTGACTGCATTTTGACTTGAATCTGACCAAATATCACTATAGAAAGTAAACTAATGTATCATGTATATCCAGCTCTACAGATTAACTCTATATAATTGACAGTTCTGTGTGGAATATGGTTACACATTGCTACAAACATGCAAGTGTCATGTGGTGCAGCCTAAATGTAGCTTTCTTTCTTTTATCACTGAGAATGCTGCCGAGCTGCTTCCAGCTGAAGAATGTTATTACTTGAACTGGTTGTATATTTCTGTGTCATGGAGCTAAACTAAGATGGATGGCAGTAGCAAATATCGCAGTTAGTCCCAACTTATGGCGGTTGCTATATTGTGCAGCTTTTGGCTGGTTTTGGTCCACCTGACAAAGTGCAGTGAGAAATAAAACCAAACCAAAGAAATTACATCTTTGTTGCAACTTCACCCCTGAACCGAACTGTGTGTGGTGAACTTTACATGTGAAAGTGACCCAAAACATGACCAAGATTTGGGGTTTTACTTTCTTTAATTTCATTTATTTTGCAAAAAAAAGGGGAAATGAACCAAATATGTACTTACATTAAATAATATTATTTTAATACAACATTTGAAATGAAATCAGTTTAATTTTGGGCATTAATTTTACAATGGACCCGTCACTTTTTATACTAGGCATAGCACCAGAAGAATCCATTAATATAGATTTGATATACTTGTTGAGAATTTTGCTTTTAATTGCGGAAAAAAAAAAAAAAAAAAAACTAACAGCATCCTGGCTGAAACCACAGCCTCCTAGCATAACAGAATGGAGAGAAAGACTAAGGAACATTCTGATTAGGTAAAAAAAACACAGCAAGGTTACAGTTGAAATCTGATAGATTTTATGACAAGTGGTCACCAGTAATTCAAGCAATGCCTGGACTCTAGGCACCTCTATCACAATTTTATTTTAAGTATTTCAGTTTATTTCAGTTGATTTTCTATTCATTGATGTTGTACTTTAATACACTTGTTCAGTTTGGGACGGCCATTTCTATTTGGCATGTGTGGAAGGGTGTATAGATGCTGGTGCATCTCTGGAAAGTTACTGTTTGAGTAGCAACTGTAGTATTGGTTTTGGGATTGTGTTGTGATGCACAGCTAGTTATCTTGATGCAGTTGGTGTAATTATATTAGCTTTGTGTTTATGGAATATGTAAAGAGGTAATTGAAGTGGCTTTTATCCAGGTCTGATTTAAGAATTATAGGAAAGGATTTATGGAAAAGACTAAAACAAAGAATAATATCACAGAAATTGTAAAGACTGTCAAGTGTATTGTATGCATGAATGGATATGTATGATAGCATCTCCTTAATACTGTATGTTAATATAAATGATAAATAAAAATTAAGTTAAAAAAAACATTTGACACATTTGACACCTCAGGTCACACATTGTGACCTGAGGTACAGTACTATGACGCACCTTCTACACTGCATGTATATCAATGTAAAACTTGATGACAGCAGTGACAGTCGGGCTAATGCAGTACATTTTAGCAAAGGACATCCCTCATCCCTCACCAATCAGCCATAACTGGACCCGGATGTCAAAAGAAACTGGTATGCAGCAGTGGATGTTATTTCCATTGACTCCCCTTTATTGTGATATAAAACAGAGAAAAGACCCTCAGAAATAGTAGATTGGATTAAAAAGAGAAAAAGATAATGAAGAAGATATTATGTGGTAATAAAAAAAACAACTAAGATCAACTTTTTGATGAGCAAAAAGTAATTAACAACTTAAATATAAAATAGTAAAAAATAACTTATAATACTAAGTAATAATAAAGTAAATGTAACGTTTAAAAGGAGCTGTGAGCAAGAAGCAACTTATTTCACTTTCTTTACAACTGGTCTGGTAGTAAGTGTAGCCTCTTTTGTCTCACAGCAGAAATAGAGATCCAACCTATAATGCAGGAACACTTTGCCCTCCAGCAATCACAGTCGCCCTCCGCTAACTGTTTTCCATGCAAAGCCTCCCATTACATGAAGTAATACAGCAGTTTGATGTCTGAAGATTTTGATTTCAATACTTGGGGAGAAATTCTGATATTATAATCTATTGCCAAGGGTGATGGGTCAGAGGCAAGCTATTTTCTGCCTTTAAATGAGTTTTAAAGGAGACCTGGTGGAGAACGATGTAAAATTGATGCGTGAGTGGCAGAGTGGCTCACATTTCCCTCTCAGCGGCCCTCGCTGCCTCTGAAGTTTTTGGGGCATGTCATGTCTTATCTTGTTAGAATTCATTTTCAGTCATTTCCTTGGAGAGAATGCATCCGTTTTATTACCTCTTTATTTACATAGTGTGTATTTCTATGTAGAAGTGCACAATAAATTTAGTCAAACTCATTAATGTCCCATTTAAATTGCTTCTTCCAACTTAATTATGTTTTGGGATATAAGGGGAAGAGGAAATTATTTTTCATGTAAATCATCTACAGGCCATTTTACTCCAGTAGAAAAGCATGACAAGTGAAGTGAGGATATTGAGTTAATTTGTAATCATCAGTCCTCAAAGAGGATGGGCAGAATTGGGAGCCATCACTTGTTGAAGGAGGTGAAATCAGAAAAGTAGATGCAGCCAATTTCAGCTCGGACTCTGGAGGGATTGGAAATGTTAATTAAGAATATTTTGAGGCATAGCAAAGGCTCTCGGTCTGTGAATACTGTAACTGCCTGATGCTGTAAAAATAACATATTACTTTATCACATGGTAAACATATCAAATAAATTCCTCCATTAATGCTGTCTTTGCCTGAGGGGTACTATTTCCATTTTCTGCTTGGGGAGCCTGTAACCTCACATGGGATTTTCAAGGTAATGTGCTTTGCTGCCGTATGTATATTTATGTTACAGGTTGGCTGTATGTGTGTATATGGTTGAAAGAGCTCAACTGTTATTCTGTGAGTAAAAATCTTATTTTGTCCTATCAATATCAGGTTTGGATCTAAACCGTAATGCCATAACCATCAAAATAACCACAGGCTACTGGAGTGTGACGCCATGGTATACGAAACATGGCTGTTAAATAATGAGACTGCTCTTATGGGGATAAAACCATGGTTCACAGTCAGTGCTACATATTAAAGATTAGGCATTCATGCACAACTGTGGCATGTTTCCAATAAGTGATATCTTTAGCTCACTTATAGCTACTGGCTGAATACGCATGATTTTGCCAAGCCGGACGATAAGCGTAAAATAAGATCCCATGCTGCCATATATGTGGGTAGTCAGTGTTCTTTTCAGCATTCAAACACCGTCTAATGGCTGTATCTGCTCATATAGACACGCTGATTGAACCCATTTTGCAGTATCAAGCAGGTTTTCAGAAACTCTTTTGGCCTTGTGCGCACCACTTATGGCACGCTGTGAACATCTGCTGTTTTCTTTTCTGCAACCACGCAGGTGAAGAGGCAATGTGTGAAGCTCAGTGTTGTTTATAGAAAACAGCCATCATCCCTGTTTGCTCTCCACTCCTTGTATCATTTTTAGGTCTGTTTGGACAGATGCTATCACAAAGAAGATCCGTTTCCTCAATTGCCACCGGGATTTATTATTTTATGAAAAAGAAAAAGAAAAAGGGTCTGTGGAAGAGTCTCAAAAGTGCTGCATGTGTTTTATGTGCCGTGAGGGTTTATCTGTTGCTTTTTTATCATCAGTCATTGATTCATAACAGGAGTTTGCCACATAAACACAAAAACATGGCAGCTGCTTCTTAGGAGGAGGGCATTAATCCACAGTAGGGCAGTTCCTGTAAAAGTGAAAAGGGTCCAGGGCATTTTGCCACAGTCTGCTACCTAGGGCTGGGAGATATAGACCAAAAATCGTAGCTAGCTACCCATCTGTCCATCTAACCTTCCGTCTGTCTGTCTGACTTTAAGTCTTGGACATCTAATATTGAGCCATTGTTTTTATTATTGATTATATACACTCACAGCCACTTTACTAGGTACACCTTGCTAGTACCAGGTTGAACTCCTGTTTGCCTTCAGATCTACCTCAGTTTTCTGTGGTATAGATTCAACAAGGTGCTGGAAACATTCCTCAGAAATTTTGGACCAAATCACGCAGTTGCTGCATATTTGTTGACTACATGGCCATGATGAGAATCTCCAAGACTACCACATCCCAACTGTGCTTCAGTGGATTGAGTTCTGAGGACTTCCAAGACTGCTGGAGTACATGCAGTGATCTTACTGACATGTTCAGGAATCCAGTTTAAAGTATTTTGAGCTTTGGATCTGGCACACTATCCTGCTGGAAGTAGCGAGCAGAAGATGGCTACACTGTGGTTTTAAAGGGATGGACACGGGCAGAATCAGTGCTATTGTAGGCTGTGGCATTTGAATGATGCTCAGTTGGTATGAGAGGCCCAAAATGTGCCAAAAAAACTCTCCACCATACCATTACATCCCCACAGAAGCCTGAATTGTTGATAAATGTAGCTCTTGCAAAAAAAAACTTCATTTTACCGGTCTTAGCTGACAGGAGTGGTACCTTTTGAGGTCCTCAGCTGCTGTGTCCATAAGGTTAATAATTCCACATGTTGTTCAAAAATAGTCTTCTGCATACCGTGTTTGTGATAAGTGGTTACTTAAGTAATGTTGCTTTTCTACCATCTTAAACCTCTCTGGCCATTCTTCTGTGACCTTTGGCATCAACTGGGCTTTTTGGCCCAGAGAACTGCCACTCATTGGATATTTTCTCCTTTTTGAAGAGATGGTTGTGTGTAAAAGTTTCAGTAAACCAGATGTCTGTAAAATATTGAGCCCAGCCTGTCTATCACGAGCAACCATGACACATTCAAAGTCACTCAAAGTGTCACTAACTTCTTCCCATTTAGATGCCCAGTTTAAACGAGCAGGTCATCTTGCCCATCTGCCCATTTATATGCCTAAATGCATTGGGTTGCTGTCATGTGATTTTCTGGTTATCTAGTTGTGGTTGAATAAGTGTACCTTAAAATGTGACCGGTAAGTTGATAAAGCATCTGGTTGTTACTATTGGAAAATGTACAGGTTAATGATATACTAGTAAAGTATCTATCAAACGTTAGCAAGACTTAGTTTTGAGCTTACTCATTATCTTTAAGCATTGTTAATCAGTTTATATATTACCTAGTAACACTGTTATAAATCCCTTATTAATTCATAGGTAAATCATTAGTTGAGGGCAAGGGTTAAGTCTGGACTCTGTATAGCTGTGTTCGAAATCGCTCCCTATCACGGATATAGTGCACTATATAGTGTGTTCGCCATTTTGTAGTGTTGTTCGAATTCTCCGCCGTAAATTTCATTCACTATATAGTGCACTATAAAATACCCACAATGCAGCGCAAAAATGAGTGAACAACCGATGTACCCTATACTGTACTCCCGTATACCACAATGCAATGCGGCCGTGTTTATCCAGCGGAGAAGACGAAGAAGAATACAGCGGTGCTAACTCGTTAGCTCGGAAGCTAACGTAAATCAACCAACCGTTACTTCAATAGCTCGCACTAAATAGCTGGTGACAAACAATTTATTGACATTAATCCAACCATTGTTGTCCTCCTGAGTGCCTGGCTTGTTTGGGTGATGCTTTGGCGCATCCACTTACGTCATTAGATTAATATTCGGCTCATCCACTGATGTAATAATGTTAAGAACATTTCAATGTAGTGTCCAAATGTCGCTCGGTTGTCCACTAAATAGTTCACTATATCATATACACTATATAGGGAATAGTGAGTGAGTGAATGAGTGGACGATTTCGAACACAGCTTATGATTTAAAAAGCAACAGTTGGTCACTTCAAAAGGTCAGGGGCTGGGGACCAGAGGGTGGCCGGTTCAAATCCCAGCCAAAAAATGCTTGGAGGAGTTAGCAACTGCTGACACAGCTGAAAGGGTTGGCATCCCCTTCCTCTGGAGCCTCAGGCATAGGGTTTGAGGCATTTTAAAAACTTCATCGCACATAAAACACCCAGATATGAAGTAGGGTTAACACTGCTGGTGCTGCGAAGGTGTCGTCAGGATGATGATGATGTAGCAAAGTGCTAATCCGGCATGTGGCCTGACCAGATAGTTAAAAAATGTCATGTAGTTCTTAAAAACCAGATAGGTTTATAAATGTAGCCCAATCTGTCAGTATTTTGGTTGGACCAATGAACGGGTGAGTCAGGGGGAGCTCTGATATTGAATAATATTCTCTAGGTCCCCAGGGTCTCTGAGGGAATGACCTAAGGACTTCCTTATGTAGTGACTGCTCATTGGCCAACTAAGATACAAATTTGAAATCAATTTGTGTTTAAAATAAAAGAGGCGAAAAAACAAATAAGTTTGTCAATGTTTCAAAATAAAAAAGTACTGTCCAAAGTAGTGCTATTTTAAAGCCTAGGCACATATCATTTTATTGTTTTTGGGAGTCCATAGCGCGGTCTGGTAGTGCGCTTGGTGGGAAGGTTTTAGGTTCGAGCCCAGCTCCAGCAGTCACATGGTGATGTATCCTTGGGAAAGACACTTAACCCCAAGTTGCTCCACTGCTGCATCAGTGGCGTGTAAATGGGCATGAAAGGTGAGCATGTGTTAGTATGGACTTATACTGATGGACAATTGACAGAGAAACTCCAAACATCAGTGAGTGAATGTGAGAGTGAATAGGTGTGAATGGGCGGATGTGACCTGTGTTGCAAAGCTGCTTTGCGTAGTCAAAGAGACTAGAAAAGCACTATCTACATTCAAGTCCAACTACCACTTACCATAAAAGAAAAAGTAATAAAACAAACCATAAACAAAGCACAAGAATAAGTGCTCAAACACAACCACAGGTGATGGATAAAAACAAGGCAAGTTAAAGTTTTATAAGTCATCATGTTTAAGTGCTCATTACTGTAAAAAACAAGGTGATTTAGTTGAGTACAGATTGGACCTTCATTAGCTAAATATATAAATAAGTAAAAAAAAATCAAGTGCTTTAATAAAATAGAACCCACACAATGGAAAATTAATCAAAAATATTAAACAGTGCTGAGGGATTTTCAAAGGACTTTGTTAATCTTTTAGAAAAAGAAAATTGGGTTTGAAGGAGATTTTTAATCCTACCCTGAGAAAGAGAGCATTTATCATTAATAAATTATGTTTAACTGTGTTCCTTACCGAAATATAAAATAATCATTACTTTTTTAAAGATGATGTCAGGCTTTACCATTGTTTCAAAATGAATCAATAAAAAGTTGTTGCTCTGTAATTAAGCTAAATATGGATTAATTAATAATGCATTGTTTTCATCTGTCACCATATTGTATATCACTCTTAAAACCAAATATATTGCCCAGCCTTTCTGCTGCCTTTATTAATCCTCTCCTCTAGTTCTCTTCCTTGCTTTTGTTCCCTGTCTTCTTGTTGGTCCGCTGCCCCGGCTCTCTCTGGATGGCAGTGACAGAGCGGCTGCCCATGAATGACCACAGCCATATTGACAGTATATGCGCCAAGGGCCAGACCCCATGTCCCTAGTTCAAACACACACACACACACACACACACACACACACACACACTCTGGCTCACGCATGGACTGATTGGAGTTTGACATATTGTGGGGAGGTGCCTCCCAGCTGGACAGATTGAAAGTGAAACTCATGTGAGCCATCATCTCCTCTCAGCAGGATTCCACCATATTTGGTTTGATCTCTTAGGGTTTAATACATTAAAATATTTGATTGGATTTCTCCCCGCCCATTTCACTCTCTCTCTCACTCACCCTGTCTTTTCTTTCCTGTCATGTGGGCGTTCAAATAATGTTTCCTGCTGAGATTATGTTCATGCAACGATGGTATGTCACAGGCACCACAAGATCATGTAGTGAACCTTCCCCTGAATACAAGCAAGAGCCTGGAAGACGGAGATGAAATGTCTTTGTGGTGCATACAATGGTAAAGCTCCTAAGGCACTCTGTTGTGTCTTTAATCCATCCTTGCTTTTGAATCCTCAGCCAGGAGCTGCAGTGCAGAGTAGCATGTATGGCAAAAAGACAGATACTCGACAGTGTGATTCTTCATTACTTCTCTTGTGCTTGTTCCGGTGTTTTATCTTTTCCATCTCCATCTTCCAACCTCTCTTATCAGAGCAGCCTGACCCTTCTTTGTTTGCATCTCAGCATCAGCCAACTCAAATATTGATGAACCCCATGTGACCCCTCTTTGCTTTGTCAGCAGCTTCTGCAGCATTCCTTCAGAGATGCATCGCACTCATCTGCTTATTGACTATCGCTCATGTTGGACTGACTTCACATGATGCAGGCAAGCACTGCCTGCCAGCTGTTTTTCCAGCCTCTTGTGGGTTAAGAACCGCAGATGAATCTGGTGTTGACCCCACTCCCTGCAGACTCTGACCCTTTAATCCCCTTACATGGAGAGACAGAGATTCGACACTGATCTGAGCTTGTGGCTCTTTGTGACAGACAACATACACCACAGTCATACCCATGCAGCCACCGACAGCACATAGAGATAAAGGACTTTGCTTAAGGGTGCTGAGGGTGCCCGATTTTTCATGCACTGGCCAAAGTGCAGATATGAGGTTGTCAAATTGTCCATTTGTTCCTTGTGAGTGCAATGTCAATGCCAGTCACATTAACACCTCCTTCAAACTTTGCACAAATGTCCACTCCACCTGAAAAGTAAGTAGGTTCTGGAGTTCATAGGTCAGTGAGCCTTATGTTCATCCTTTGATTGGACCACAATATATGATCAAGGGATTTGGGGATCTACCTTAAACATTGCACCAATGTCTGCCCTAATCCAAGGATAAATTCATTAGATTTTAGAGGTTAGAGGTCAAAGACCAAGGAAAAATACCTCATGGCAATCCCTTCATATTAAATGTGATATCTTCAAAATGCTCAAAGGGATTTCTGCCCAAACCTGAACTAATGTCCATGCTGAATCAAGTTTAAAATGATACAGTTTTAGGGTCGATTTCAAGGTCTGGGGCCTTAAATTTATCGTCTGGCTTGAATGCAAATTTTAGGAAAGCCTTAAAGGATTTTATTTCAACTTTGCACACATGTTACTTTGACACAGTGATATAAAAAAAATGTTTTGACTATAGGTCAAGATTTTAAAGGAATTCTTCTAAAACGTTGCACAGATGAATTCTGAACCAAAGATGACATCATGAGATATTAGAGATCAAAGGTCAGAGATTAAGGCAATTGGCCCTGATGGTCATCTCTTCATTGTGAATGTGATATCTCAAGTATGCTCGAAGTGATTTTTGAATCTGGAAGTCCTGGTCAAGTTTTGAAGAGCTGAGATGGGCTTTTTATTTATTTATTTTTTTTACAACCTTTTTAGTGTGTTCAACATGTCTAATCAGCATAGGGCTGGGCAATTGATCGCAATCTTATTACTATCAAGATATGAGCCTTCCCAATAGATAAATAATAACTATAAATGGCAATCATCGGAAATTATCCCAATAATTGATGAGAACTCCTAATGTGATCAAGCATTGTTTCGTGGTATAATGGCCCTGACTTTACAATTTTTGGTGCAGTCCAATGAAGCCAAAGTTTGTATGAGCTACCTTTAAATTTATTTGTGCAAGTTTAGTTGAGAATAAGTGTCTTGGTTTTCGTTTTCAGATCCAGAGGAAACATGTTGTAGCTGCGGGTGTTGTATAAAACAAGGGGAATAGCGTAGGCAAGGCCACAGTTACAGCTTTTGCTCATTCTTCATCTTTTGTCAAAGCATCACAATTCATACCATTAGCACAATATTCAGCCATATTGTTGCACAATGGTTTATTTTTCCCACTTTTCAGGCCAACCACCACATGATAGATACTGTATCTCTGGACAAGACTGGAGAAGTCTACTACATCAGGACATCTTTCTCAATATTTTCTGCGTCAGTAGCTGCTTGTCCCCCCAGCCACCCCACATTGTATTATCAGCAGTTTAATCTCATTGGCTCAGGCTGGCAAGCCCCACGCAGAGCAGAGATGGTTTAATGAATGCAGAGTTGACAATAATGTGGCGCAGAGCAGCACTGATCAGACCAATTACCATAGAGTTGACCCTTCAACCAATCAGAGCAGACAGGGCCCACATGAGGAGGGGAGCTGTAACAAAGCATTTAACACTGAGAGAGTATACAGCTGGATCAGGGAGACTCCATGTATGAAAACTAGAAAGGTTGTTTTGAACAATGGTAATTGTAAACATACCTTGGAAGTCATCATAATTAAATATATGAACCAAAGTTAAGTCAAAAAACTTTTATGGTTAAATTAATTTGATTTCGGAAGTCAAAGGTCACAGGCACCATGCCTCATATTCACCCCCTGACTCTAAAACGACAAATCTTTAAGGGATTTTCTTCAGAATTTGCTAAAATATGGCCTAGTCAGAGGTCAAAGTTCAAAGTTGCCATGGCTTAGACCCATCTCCTGACTTTGACAAATATTTGAGGAATGCTCTCAAGGCTTGTTATGATCAACGCATGGACACAAACTGCCGTGGGTCTACAGAACGGAAATCCTTTTTGTTCGTTTGTTTGTTTATGCTTTGTATGACTTTCTCCTCGCCACAGCCCAGTTTTTTCCCAAACTTCACTGCATAGTGTGTTACAAAAAGTGATGATTTATGCTAGGCTTAATTGAAGTCAGTGATGAAGATTACTTGCAGACAACATGAGGAACCACAAAGAGGAGTTGCTGTGTTTACTTATTCTAAATGAAAAAGGGTGATCAAAAGAGAAGAGAAGAGAGAAGAGAAGAGAAGAGAAGAGAAGAGGGGCAGGGACTATACTTGTAAGGACAATGCCAGAGATAAACAGATGAAGAGTTATGTGTTGTGTATAAGAGTGTACAAAAGCTATATAGGGCGGCACGCTGGCGCAGCAGGTAGTGCACATGCCTCACAGTAAGACGGTTTGCCGGTTCAATCCCTGGGTCAGGCAGGGCCTTTCTATGTGAAGTTTGTATGTTCTTCCCATGCATGCTCAATAGGTTGATTGGTGACTCTAAATTGCCCTTAGGTATGAGTGTGAGCTTTAATGGTTGTCTGTGTCTCTTTGTGGCCCTGCAATCAACTGGCGACCGGTTCAGGGTGTACCCCACCTCTCGCCCACATATTTTAAACTACTTACAGCAATTGCTTCTCCAAGTTCATCATCTTTTTTGTTTTCTATGTCTGTTAGAAAACTCTGTGGCACGGGACCTTTGCAAAGGGGTGTGTCTGAACGTGTTATGTCACACTGGCTTTGTGGACACTTGCAGTCTCACAGATGTGTTAGGCGTAAAACGGGCAGAGGAGGGATTTTCTCTATAGAGGACACGTTATGACTTTTCATGTTTTGTAAGTGTGTTGTTACATATGTCTACTCATGATTGAGTGCTTTTGCCCACAAGACAACATCATCCAGAGCACCCTACTTCTTCCTCTTCTCATGATCAGCACCAACAGTTGCCTAATGTAGCTCACCATCCCATCAATAAATGTGCAGCTCATAAATTGGTAAATGCTACTGTTGATATCTTCAAGTATCAATAATCCTGAACATTCAAGTCATTTAGTAAGATATGATTTTGCACTGCACAGACTATAACATCATCATGGAGAAATACATACCTCTGCAGCCACAAATGACATGCCATCCATCATCCCCGCACAGGAAACATGTGCTGTACGCCTGATGCTCTCTTATGGGGCTGCACATTAGCCCTCCTAAATCTTTCTTTTTGTAAATTTAATCTCACCCTGTCTGACCCTTTTAGTACTCAGAGGACATTTTTGTCCTCAAGCTCTGCAGCGTGCCCTATAACCTGTTTCCCTGCAGCACAGGGGCAGTCAGAGCATGAGTTGGATTGCTTATGAGGCGCCACACGAACATAGCGCAGCCACAGGCGGTGGCAGAGCAAAGAAAGATCTAACCATCATATATTTTTGTTCTTCCTCTGCCTTAAATAGTTTTTATGTTGAGCCCGCGGCATCTGCAAGTTGTGGAAACTGGAGCTGCGAGTGGCAGTGCTTCCGTTGCGGTTGCCATTTTTTCCATATGACTTGCACTCAGTGTGATAACTACATCCTCTTATCCCATCTCGGTGCACAGAGACCCCTCACCTGCTTCCCCTTTTTCCCTCTTAGCCTTTGTGGTCAGTAACATGACCCAAACTCAGGACAGGATAGCTGAGAACATACCCAGGGCACCGCGGTTATTCTAAGTTTGATGTGTGCTTTTATAACCTCAGTTGAAGCAGCATTAAAACTGCTAATTGCAGGCTTCTACAAACTTTTAATTAATGTCATAATTTATGGAGTTCCTGACATACATGTGATTTCACACCTGCTCAGATGCTTTTCTGCACTTTGCGCTTTGTGGGTGTTGTTTTGTCACAGATGGCAAAACTGTCGAGAAAATTGACTCCTTCCTTGCACTGTTTATAATTATCACCTATGCCTGCTAAAAATAATGTTGATGCCAATCTTGTATCAACTATAGAACATCTCACCAGGACAAAGAAGTAAAAGCATTTAAAGATGTTCTTTTTCTTTTTAAAAAACTGTTAATTAAGTGGTTCATTAAAAAAAACATCTTAACAGGCTGTTAACACCAGTGTAGATGAATTCTGCAGAAAATTAGGGGGAAACTTTTGCATCCCACAGGGATTGTTGCTTACTTTTGACAACATTTAACAGTGCATTAACACTCACAGGTCACTTCATAGGGCGCACCTTTCCATTACTGGTTCTGGAAGGTTCTGAAGGTTCTGGAAATATTCCTCAGAAATGTTGATACAGACATAAAAGCATCAAGCAGTTACTCTAGATTTATTGGATGCTTATCCATGATGAGACTCTCCTGTTCTACCACATCGCATAGGTGCTCTATTGGATTGAGACCTAGTTACTGTGTTCAGCACTCAAGTACAGTTACCTCATTGTCATGTTCATAGAATCAGTTTGAGTTATCTGTTCTTTGTGACATGGCCCATTTTGCTGCTGCATGTAGCCAGCTGAAGATGTGTACGCTTTGGTATAAGGCTGTCACTTTTTCCAAAGATCAAACTAAGTTAGTTTTTGACCATAAACGCTAATAACCAAAGACATTCGAACATCTTTCCCTGCCAGCCTGGCTGCAACACAGACATGAGGTAATTCTATTAGATGGCCTCTTTCAGTGCCTCAGGCGGTTCACAAATGAGGAATGGACCAGCTGCTTTGTACTTTATCAACACACAGCCTGGCCTTTGTATTTTATTATAATTGCCATCACAGGAGTGAAACCCAGAGTGCTTCAACGGAGCGGCTTTGTTTGTCCTCCATTTTCTCAAGGTGTTGAGGTCAAGAGAGCAATGGGCAGTTTGGCAGCACTGGGACTGTCCTCTGTTGGATCAGTTAACCCTCACTGCTCCAGATACCCTTATGTTGCTACACTTAAAGTTTTAAATTGTAATGTATATTTATATTTATATTTCCAGAACAGATTTTTTACCCCCAAACTCAAACAGTTTGTCAGAATCAGAATCAGAATCAGCTTTATTGGCCAAGTACATTCGCAACACACAAGGAACTTGGTTTGAATATTTGTCATTTTGTCAGTTTGTCATTTGAATATTCAGTATAAGGTTACAACCCTGCTGTGGTCACAAAGGGATTGACCTGGTCAGCAACTCAGGAAGGCTGTGGCATTGAAAAGTTGCTCTATTAGTATGAAGGGGCCCCAACTGTGCCAGGAAAATATACCCCACACCCCTGCACCACCAGCAAAAGCCTGCATTTTTGATAAAGATACAATGCATCCAAGTTTTCATGTTCTTTACACCTAAATCTGACCCTACCATCTGAACCTTACAGCAGAAATGGAGACCCATTCAACCAAGCAACATTTTTTCCGATCTTCTGTTGTCCAATTTTGGTGAGCACATGCAAATTATGACCTCCATTTCCTAGTGTTTTTGGACAGAAGTGGCACCAAGTGCGGTCCTCTGCTTCTTTAACCAGTCTGCTTTAAGACTGGACATGTTGTGCATTCAGAAAGGGTCATCTGCATACCGTAGTTGTTACGAGTGGTCACTTCAGTTACTGTTGCATTTCTTTCATCTTGAACATTTCTCACCATTCTCTGCTGACCTCTGGCATCAAAAAGGCATTTTTGCTTGGAGAGATGCCACTCACTTGACAGTTTCTTTCATTTGGACTATCCTCTGTTAGCCCTAGAAATAGCTGTTTTTAAAAATCACAGGTCCACATTTTCTCAAATACACATACCAGCAACTGCCACATTTAAAGTCACTTAAATCACCTTTCTTTCTCATTCTGTTGCTCGGTTTGAACTTCAGCAGGTTGTCTTGACCATACTTTTATGCATTGAGGTGCTGCCATGTCATTGATTGATTATCTGTATGCCTTAATAATCAGCTGAATGGGTGTACCAAATAAGGTGAGTGTATGAAGGGAAAGACAGGTCACTGTTCATGGCAGAACAGGCCGAAAATCGACTGATCTAGTTCACCAGCCGGTCGGTTAATGAATAATTCAGATGTCAGTGGAATATAATTTCAACACCCCCTGTTCTTCAATATTTGAAAAATCAAAGGACTACAACTACCCCACCCAACCCCTCCCTCTATCAAGTTTAATTAACTCAACACCAGAGAATCGATAACCAAGCCCCCAACTCCACATGTCCCCAGTTTACCAGATAAGATTCATTTTGCTGACGTTCCTTCTTTTGCCTGCTGTCTTATATATTACATAAGGCTGAGGACACTGAGGGTCTTAGCCATTGCACTCCTTTGATCAATGTTATCAGAACATTGTGTCGCTCCTGGTTCATCCGCTGCGCTATTCTGGGATTCACATATCGTTCTGCCACAGACATCACAGGCATTTGACCTCTCTGCAACAACCATTATTGAACTGGACTTTACTGCACTGTGATACTACGTTGCATTTCAATGACAAGAGACACTTTCTGATCTAAATGCTAATGTTGTGTGCTGTGGTTGGAGTACACTCAGTTTACTTGTAAAACCCGTCCCGTCTCTGGTGTCCTTCCTTATCTCCCTCAGCTCTGATGGACGTGCCTGCAGGAATTAACTTTAGATTGGTGCTGGCTGCAGGACTGACTGGGCTTTAGGGCTTTATGTGTGTTTAATTTTATGTGTGTTTGTGTGTGTGTGTTTGTGTTTGTGGGTGGGTGGGGGTGCTGGGGGGCTCTGTGTTCCCCTGTGTACCCCCTGTTTTAGTTTATGGTTGTGTCATGAATGCATCTTTTTCTTTCAAATCCTGACTGCAGACAACAGCCCACCACTGAGTGCTGTGTCTCCAGCTCTCAGTGGTGGGATCACTCTGGCTGTCAGGGGGCTTCCCTTTAGAGAGAGCAAATAAACAGACACTGAGCAGTTTATGTAAGAGCGTGCAATGTGTGATGAAGCAGTGTCTGCATTTGTAAATGGTCAGTCTACACCAACCTCTTCCACAAATACATGAAATATATAGATCCAGGTATGCCAAATACTGTCATAAATAATTCTTACAATCCGATTTTCACTAAAAATAAATCATTAGTGAAAAAGAATGAATGATTCTACTTGCTTTATACAAGCCAACATAGTGGGGGTATTAAACTATTAGCCAATAAGCAGTAAGATAATCATAAATGTGAATCAATTGAGTTAAAATACAGCACCTTGAGTGTCAGAAAAGAAACTTTGCCTCTTGCAAAATTAGTGACTCTGACCAGTGAGTGCTCTGCATGCAGGGCTATCGTGGGTGTATGGAAAAAAACCCACTATGTTTCTGGTTGAGAATGAACAAGACAAGAAGTTTGTCAAGCTCTGACAACAGCATCCCTGCCCTAAAACTCAAGAGTCCCTTTGATAAACACACTTATTTGTCCCTTATGACAAAAATGTCACCTTCCGAAAAACTGTTACAATAATATATCATTTTTTTCAATGAGTCAGTCTTTTAAAACTACTTCAGCCTAAAACATACATACCAAATATCCTATTGTAGTGGGGGTATGCCCTGCTGGACAGTGGAGAAGGGATAGTGGTGGGCAGGGGGAACATCAAACATCTGCAGTGGAAGTCAGTGCTCTTAATATGATAGCGAATGAACAATTTATATCACAATTTATATCAAAACGTTAGTGACACATATTAAAAAGCATATCAACAATATCGATTAAGGAGTTTAAGAGGAGCATTGTAGCACACAGAAGTGAACATGCTGCATCACTGCATGCATGACAGTTATACTGGAGAGAGGAAGCTGCAGAGTTTTATCTCTGTATCCAACAGCAGCACGAGATGGCTCTTTGTATGCACGGGAGACCCTGTGGTGATCGTTTATGAGCAGTTGTTCAATAGGACTTTGTTGATGTGAAGAGGGAACAATACTTTTAAATGTCCAGATGCACATTTTAGTAAGTGTCTTATTCTCCTTGCAATTAAATAAAAGCTCATTCAACAGCGGTCGTTCTTATCGATCTTGTCAAGTCTCCCTTTTCCTGGTTTGTGCTGGTCACCTAGGCTGGACGTCATCATCCATCCCCACTCCCCCTCACTTGGCTCACTTGGACTTTCGTAGAGGAGTGCGAGGAAATTAACCCGACTAAAGCCAGAGCGAAAAACTGTGCTGTTTTTATTCAAACATAAGGCTGACCTGCATAAATTCTGGATGATTTCAGGGTTTTTCTGCAAGTGTGAATGGGGCTTTAGTTACCATTGTAAGTGACAAATAACCTGGGCAGAAGTTTGACCTGAAGTGTTGGTGTGCTTTGTGATGTTTGGCAACTACAGTGTTGTAGAAGCTTGAGTCCATTAACAATTTGTTGCAGTGCTCCTTGGAATGCTTTGTACTGTTCTGTTAGACAACGTAATCAAAAGTATGCTATTGACTGAATAAGGAAGACTTTTGCTCATTTTATCATCTAACACTGCCCGTAGTTCAATATCCTGGTGCTCTGTAAAGGTTAGCAAACTGAGCCAGCTGCTTCATCAAAACACATGATTGTATTGGATTGTCTTGCCTTACTCAAAGTGATTGGTGTTCAGTGTTGGCAGCAAAAAACCTGATTGGGGCATCTCTATCTAAAACTGTTTACCCCCAGGAAACAGCACTTAATATTTTCCAACTTTAGTGCCATTATCTGCAGCCCTTGTAGGCTATCAAGACAGGATCTTCAGGGAGGGTGATGTCATAAATTTCCTAATTAACAACCTTCCCAGACACCTTTATTGACTTTTTGGTTGCAAATCACTTTAGAGTGACTTAAGAATGGCTGCACTGTCTGGCCAGCATGGTCTCAATTGGAGGATAATACTCAGAGCTTCCTAAGGTAGAGGGGGATCATAAATATTAAACCATCTGATTTTAATTTGATTTCAGAGACTAAACAGACAGTGTAATGTACAGCCTGTTTGTACATCCTGTCATCACTGTGTATTCTTTCACCAGGACCTATTGCTATCATGACTTCAGCTTCTTGTTTATTTTATTTGTTTTCTTGCTGTTTAGGTTTCACATAGTATATTACCAACATTCTCTCTTTATTCTTCTCTCAAATCTTTTGAATGTGTCCAAAATAGACAAACAAGCATCTCAAGGCCCGTTAATGCTCGATTTGTGTATGAAAAGAGATCTCTCAGGTCATTTTCCTGCCTTAATCGTTTCGAGAGAGTTGTTCCAATACAAGTAGGTGTTCATTGCTCAGCATGGTTCAGTTATATGCATATATTTGAACACAGCAATCGATCTCTGTTTCAGCACAAACAGTTGTGCCAAGATCCCCTACAAGAAGTGGTCTCAGCTCTTCCAGTCAGCCCATGGAGCAGCTTGTTTGCAGTCAGGACACAATAGACCCAGCATCCAGCATAAGCAGGGTGACGAGTTGACTCTTCACACTGCTGTAGTAGTACAAGCAGCAAGAAATTGCACTACAGCTACCAGGCAACCAGGCTGATGACAAAGTATGACTTAATGATGATGTTTGGACCATAGAGTTACTTTCTGTTCACAGTCACAACATACCATGACAACAAATTAACATTACACACTATCGCATTCAAGCAGGAGAATTGATCCTTTTTTAAAGCTGATCTCCAATGTTAAGCATCACTGAAAAAACTCTGTGGACACTTCTACCAGTGTTACATCAATACAAGTTACCATGCTATCTGAGAAGATACCAGCGAGCATTGAAGGACCTTCCTCTTTATTCAAGGGGTTTGTTTGAACTTATATCACAAAGTGTGACCAATATAAATATGCTTATCTATTTTTACATAGACTATTTAATCTTTGCTATAATCATTATTGTATTATTCTAGGGGTAGCCTGCTGGCTCTCTTCCCATATTGCACAGGGGCCTGTAGTCAAGCAAAGCAACAGTGGTCAAACTCAGCTTGGACTCAGCTCTTTTTGAAATACTGCCATGTGAACATGAAATGACCTAAGGCACAAATATGCAAATTTGTAGTGGTATTTCAACTGAATCAGAACAAATCAATGATAGATGGGAAAACCACCGTAGATAAAACCCTTGCAAGCGTCACTGCCCATGTCCTCACTGAGATTGGGGTGGATTTTTAAAAATTTGTTAACTGATTTGTCCTGTGAACATGGCCTCTCATGACTTTCAACTTCTCCTTTGTCATTGTCCAAATGACTAAATTACTGCCCAGTCTCCACCCAGCTTTTATACTATAATTGTCATGTCTAGACACAAAACAAAACTATGTTTATGTTTTGTTCCTAATATGATTTGCATGAGCTCAGGATTTTTTAAGTGAGCTTTTGTGTGACTCGAGCCAAGTAGACGTCATCTTTAGTCACTTATGAATTCATGAATTAAACCAGGGACAAGCAACAATGTGAAAATGCAAATGCAATGCATTTGCTACTGGCAGCATACATTTTACATGCATTTTTTAACAGTGAGTTTGAACGACAACCGGATGTTCTATTGCAAAACTAATGTATGCACCAATAAGATGTGGGTGCCAGCATATTGATCTAATCATCATGTTCAGTTAAAGTTTCTGATTTGTCATCCCAAACTTTGTTTAATAAGGCAAGGGTACTAACATGAGCTGGGTGACGATGGCGTTACTTGCTGTCCTCTCTAAGTTCATGCTGGTGATGCTCAATTATGTAATCCGCAACTTGTTTTCAAAGGAACAGAGTCATCACACAGCAGCAAAGTTGAGGAGTCAATTAGATTGTATAGCCCAGCATTTCTAGCCAATGGCACAATATATACTGTATATGAACCTCACGATTCGATTCGATTTCGATTTCGATTCTTTGGGTGGCGATTCGATTCAGTATCGATTCAGTAAGAAGTAGAAATATACTAATAATTAGAGTACCTGTTGACAATTTCTGACTTTTTTTTATTTTGATGCTAATGTGAACATATGTGGTAAATCACCTGATATTTTCGAGCAAACATCTGAAAATAAAAATTTGCACAGTAATAACTTATTTGTGCATATAGAGTACAAAAGTAAAAACATGACAGTAAACACTAGAATAATAGATTTCCACCAGGTCTTTTTTGTCAATAAATGTGTCAGGGATTGTTGAATATATTTTTTCACCCTTTTTCACGAGAAATAAAAGTAAACAATTCTTGCAAGTATTTGTCATTATTATTTTATAAATGCTTAAAAAGAGTGTAATTACAAGAAAAGAATAAAAACAGAGTTGAATTTTTAACAGGATTCTCTTCATAAACAATTGTAAATAAACATGTAGAAATTTTCTGAGATTACCAAAAATAAACTTCACCTATTTCACATAAACTTCACCTATTTTACAAAAAACTCAAACGTTTTTGTTCGACCTATCACTCTGCAAGCATGTCTTCTTCTGCGACCAGCGACAGCTGGATAAAGACTGAAAAAGTGCACAGCGCCCCCCTCTGGCCAGGAGGTAAATTGATTCAGAAGATTTGCTGAATCGATATTGAATTGGGAGGGGAATAATTGCAATGCATTGTTGAATCGATATTTCTGCCCACCCCTTATATATATATATTCATTCATTCATTCACTTTCTATACCGCTTATCCCTTTTGGGGCTGGAGCGTAGTCCAGCCGGCATTGGGCAAGAGGCGGGGTACACCCTGAACTGATCACCAGCCGATTGCAGGGACACATGGAGAGACAGACAACCATTCATGCTCACACTCATACCTAAAGGCAATTTGGAGTCAACAATCAACCTAATGAGCATGTTTCTGGTCTGAAGCTAGAGTGCCTGGAGAGAACCCACACATGCACGGGAAGAACATGCAAACTCCACAAATAAAGGCCTTATCTGACCTGGGGATCAAACAGGTGACCTTGCTGTGTGCACTACCTGCTGCGCCACCATGCAGTCCCAACATAAAATCCAGATTAAATGAACAAAGACTAAGCAGAGCAGAGAACTCCATACAGTATGAATGCAGAACCATTGTTGATGGGTTATGTCTACAAAGTAGTCTGTGAGAGTCCAAATTTTATTTATTTATTTTTTCATTATCATTATTTTTAATAGATTTACTTTTGGCTTTTTATGCCTTGATTGAAAAGAGAGACTGTGAATAGCTTTTAACATGGGAGTAAAAGAGTGGAGGTTAAGTGAAGACACAGTAAATGAACAAAATACTTTTAAAGTAATGCCACCAACACTGCATTTAACAAACGTGAAGCATAAATGAGGCCTCAGAATTGTTTGTCTTTAACACAGGGCCAGGATGTGGTACAAATTAGACCTTGGTGTCTAGTGTTCCTGTGAAAATACACTTTAAAGACCTACAATGCTGCTTTTAATATTTGTGTGGTAACATTGTGGTTTTGCTACAAAACTGAAAGTATTGTTATAACCTCACAGAACAAACGAAACTCTCCAGGGGAACAGATTTAAACATTATATTCAGAGGAAAAACATTCCAACTGTGACGGAGCTATGGATATAAAAAGAAGATAACTACCATGTGCTTTGTGGATAAAGGCGTAAACAAAGGCTCACACTTGTTTGTGTTGCTGTTTGTTGCAAATCAATTTAGAGGGATAAAAGAGTGACTTAATTGTCTGGCCAGCCTGATCTCTTTAAATGGATGATATTCAAAGCATCCGCGACGGGCAGAAGGGAGTCACAAATATCGACCCATCTGATTTTAATTTGATTTCAGAGACTAAGCAGACATTAAAATGTGCCGCATGTTTGCATGTCCTGTCATCACTGTGTATTCTTTCACCAGAAGGCATTGCAGTCGTGACCTCAACTTCTTGTTTGTTTAATTTGTCCCTTCTCTGTTCAAGTTCAACAGAGTATATGATCCACACAGCACATGTCATGTTGACAGCGGTGTCTGTTTGCATCCACAGCAACAGACGGGGCTGAACGTTCGGTGGATCTAAGGGCTACTGGCAGTGACATATTGAGCGGGGGGAAACCCTTTGTAGTTGTAATCCTCCCCTTATGCTCCAGCCTTGATCATGCATTCACACCTAGCTCGTCATATACAGTGGGTCTGTTGGCCTGATACAATTTCAGATTGTCTGGTCAAAGGTATGCAGCAGGAATTCCTTGTGTAATATGAGCAAAGACAAATTAGCGAGTAATTATCCCGGGGACTTTCTTTTTTATCTTTGTTCGGCGTGAAAGCAGTAGCCCTCCTGTCTGGCTGCTCAGGCTGAAATAATGCTGAGGACATCAGTTACATTCTTTCACATTTACACCATTAAATTCTACTTTATGAAAACTTTTCAGAGTCTCCAAGTCAGAGAAATTTAAGGTTTGAATAGAGCCAGTGTTTTATTTTCGGCTTGCCGTCATGTGTGAGACGACCTTGTGACTGTGGCTGTGATTGTCTTGATTCAATTCCAGTCAGCAAATCATTCTCCGAGATGTTAACTGGCAGAATTTCAAAGACATCAAAAATCTTCTGACGTACACGACTCTGTTCATTAATTTTGCTAAAAATAAGAGGTTTAGCTTTTAATATTTCCACAGGGCATTTGTGAGGTTTTAGACCTTTTGAGAATGCCTGAAAACAAAGTTTATTTCTTTATCAAATTAAAGGCAAAACTTGTTTACAGCCTTCTTGTTCTAAAAATAAAATTCCAAGACCACAAACACATCAGCCCCTGACAAAAGAGCAAGGTTCAGAAACAGACAGAAAGTGATTTAACTTGTTACATAGCAAAACTAAAAAGCTTAAACTAATGACATGTGGTTACCTAAAGGTCCCATGTCCTGAAAAATCAATTCCTTTGTTTTTAATGTTGTAAGAAGAGAGACTTGGAGAGCAGAAGGACCTGATACCTTTAACTAAACTCTCAGTTTGTGGAGAAATGTGCTGTGCCTCTTTAAAGGAAATGCCCCTTAAAATGCTCAATTTCTTACTTGAGTTTGTTGTGTAGTCGATATACAGTCTCCACATACGTGTGTGTTTTCTGATCGTCACAAACCATGACTGTTTTGAAAGTCAGCTTCGCAGCCTGTAACCCTGTCCTTCCCCCTCCTCTCAGACATTGTTTGGGCAGCTAATCAGTGCAGAGCTCATTATCATAGCCCATCATATCAAATCATATCATATCCCATAGCCTACCCGGCTCCTCAGATCAAGGTGTTTCTAAAGGGGAGGGGAAAACAGCTGCATCTTATCCTTCCCAAAGACAAAATTGTTCCATTTTTATATTTACCTTAAATACAATTTTTGCTTAATTACACCTAAGACATGATCACGGTCAAACAAACCAGATCATGGGACCTTTATGGACTTAAAATGCACCTCTCAAAGCAAATTCTCAGACCTCAAGTTAAGTTACAGATGTAGCTGCTTCAATTTTCTCATTCCAGCCGAATGCCTGTTGAGTTCCAGCTAATAACCAGCTAAGTGCCAGCAAATGAGAGTGCCTAAATTCCACCATTAACATACCTGGTTGATGCACTTGTGCTTCAACCTTTGCCCTTATTGGATTGGAGATTGCGGGGGATCTCATTACAGTCATGACGGTGGGCAGGTCTCAGCCCCCTCTAGTCATGGACCAATCAAGACCTTGTTGAGGACAGTGCGAAAAATTTTAATGGCTCAATCTGTACAAGATCAGGGTCAACTGCTCCAAATCGTACTGAACTGTACTGAACCAAACTAGATCACTTGGTATAAAGAATGCTTGAGTGAAAGTCCAAGTCAGTTATCAAGTCTTTAAGGTGCAGCTGCAAGTCCCTCAAGTGTCCTGTTGGGTTAGTAATGCTGACAATCGCTGAAATACATGTTAAGTAATGTGCCCCGTGGTAACAGCAAAACTTTCTATCATTATTGGATACAATTTCTTGATTATAACATTCACTTTTTTGCTTTTAAATAAGCTCTAATTCTTAGGGTGTATATTATACAAGAGTACAAGCAAAATACTTAAAAATATTCTGTCTCGCCAACATTGCAATTGCAGCACATTTGATACAAAAAGCAGAAATATTCTCTTTCTCTGCGAAACATTTCCACCGAACTTGCGTAATTCTTATGAAAATGTCTGTTAAACTGCTTCTATCCAATATTTTGGGTCTTAATTAGTTTAACTTTGTGTAATCATCGTTTAATTCTCAAGTGTTACCACTCACTGGCAAAACACGGCGCTGCCATCTTGTGAGCAAGGGAACGCTGTGATTGGTCAAAGACATCAGCATGTTGATAGCTGCTCTCTGATTGGTCTCCACACTACGACTGAGCATGCTCGGCAGAAATCGAGTAATTGCGCATGCGTGAAGCAAAAAGTGTTTCGGCATCCGTTTGAGAGAGAAAATTGTGTATTTGTTGTGAAAATACTGAAATATCATTGATTAAAACTTTGAATGAAGGTCATTTTTGAGTTGTCTGAGAAAGTAAGGTTTGGGCAAAATTTGGGTGTGTGTTGTATTTGAGTACAGTGTTTTCAGCCAAGAATCATGAAAATATGGTGTGCATGTTGTAATCGAGTGCGTGTTATAATCAAGAAATTACGGTAACACTAATTGTAAAGTTTGAGCATGTTAGTGTTTAATTACACTGGGTCATAACGAAGGCCTGTAATATGGTCTTTGTAAACAATCCCCTCTTGCCCCTGAAACAGGGTATTCATAACGTAATAACCCCTAAAATCATGTTTTCTGATCAATGACAAACTTTTTTCCTGAACTTGCCTTTCGATGCTTTCAATGCTTTTACTGAACTATGTATTAATAGGTATTTTGCTGTTTATTCATGTTAGCATTAAAAATGTTGGGAGTGACTGTGCAAGGCAAGGCAACTTTATTTATAAAGAACCATTCATTCATAGTGCTATACTGACTTAGAAACAAACTGTTGCTGTCGGGCATAAACCTCCTATCTATATTTAATTTGATTTTCATTTTCCCATAAAACTGTGCTATCGATCACCTTCCAAGTTGCTGAGTGGCTTTTATGAAACTTAACCAAATGAAAGAACAACAAAAATGATTTGTTATAAGGACAATACAAAATTAATTCATTCAGTAGTAGAGCCTTTTTTATTTCCATTTCACGAAAGTAGCAGTTTTGGAGGTAAGTAGTTTGCCTGACAGCAACCAAATAATATGACAAAGATAGCATTATTAACAGTAAAATATAAGTCCAAGGTAAACAAATGAGAAAGTATGAACAAATAAAGTTATATTTAATCGAAGGAGCAGAGGAGATATTAAAAGGACTGGGGGCATTTGTAACTTTCTTTCACATTTTTACTCACAGCTCACAGGTAATTTGACATATAGTTGTCGTTTTTTGATATACAAAACACGATTATGTGTACTTCTGAGCATGTGCAGACTTATTGTCATCACCCAGCTTGCTTCTAATAGTCAGTCTCCCCCACTGAATGGATCCTGAAGCTAGATTTCTTTCTTCTTTCTTGTGCTTTGGTCTCTTTAAGTAAGCATTATTGTGATAGTCATATATAGTGGATGATTGTCAGTATAGTTGTGGCAGTTGTAGCCTTGTATTAGTAATAGTGATGTTTTTTCACTAAAATAGACTCTAACAATGCATCTTATGTAGTTTCTGCAGCTCTGTGCTGTCCCTGTCTCTACTTCATCCTATTTTCTCTATCACTTCTCTACCTCTATCTGTCTTTCTCTGTCATACACAGCTGTTTGTGCATCTGTCCGCCTCATACATGTTACAAATGTTCCACTCAGACATGAGTAGGCTCATTTATCAAACAACAGAACGCATGATGTCAACGAGGTTAATGAGGATTGTGTTATAAATCAGTCTTTGATGAATGAAAAGTGAATGAACAGGGCGTTTTACCTTCCTGATTTAAATATTAAGCCCCTTCTTTCTGAATCTTCTATTATACCTCTCACTGTTACTGGCGTTGGGTCTTGTGTAATGAGTGTGGAGCTGAGCAAGATGCACATAGCAAGAGAGAGAGAGGGAGTTGAGTCTGGTCTTCAGCGTGACACCACAGACGGTGCCCTGTATTGGGATTGTTTGGAGCCTGCCTGTGAATATTGTGCTTGTCAATGCGGAGTTTGGCTATGACAGATGCAGAGGGTTTTGGGCGATGTAAGGAGATGACATGCATTGCAGTTTGTATTTACAATGAACCAGAGACACAAAATGAAACATCTGGGCATGAGTGTCAAACCTTGAGTCCAAGTTCAGTCTGGAGTCTCTGAGGGGTGAGTCCAAGTCAAGTCACCTCTGTGTGTGACTTAAGTGTGACACAAGTCCGCGTCTCAAAAAATCGAGCTCCAATCTCTAAAGAAATTATGTTTTGGAAAGCTCCTACCAGTTAAGATTTTCAAATAGAGTTTGGGGCTTAAAATGTCTCACTTGTGTGCCATTTTCTCTACTGTGTGACATCACTTTGTGACATTTTCCCTTGCAGAGATTGCTGAACTTTTTGCTGGTTCCAACATGCTAACCAACACACTCCTCCAATATGTTGTTGCTTCAGCCCACATTCAGAAAATAAAACACTCCACCCACACTTGAAAAGACTGAATGTCACTGTTGACGGAGTGACCATGTGAAATAGTGAGTGATGGCGGACTGTCTGAGTAACAACTGATCTTGAGATTGAAGAGGCACAAGCTTGTGTGGGGCTATTCTAGTTTTTCTGTCTACTGAAAGTGCTTTAACGTTCCCGGGCCAAACGTAACAATTCACACTTTCATTCACTCACTGGTGGCTGTGAGTGGCTCTGTAGATTATCCTTCTGTATTTGCCAATACATTTAAGCTCTTTCATACAAACCCAGTGTTATGGACAAGACCAAGTGTCACTGTTTGAAGGAGGAACTGTGTTAACCAGCTTACACCCATTTCACACTAGAAGCATTTCCCATATGGAAAAGAAACCAAAAACTTATAAAACAAAACACTGCCTGTAATGTTAAATATTTATATTTTATATGTATTGTATGTTCTGTAAGACTTGTGTGTCTCGTACTGTGATTTACTCATGAAAGTGGCCACTTTTGCACTTTTTCATACAAGACAGAAATGAGAGAGTATAAATAATGTATCATTATATATGTAATCTATAAAAAAAAGTTCATTGGAAGATGTGACTGTCTTATGTAGCCCATCTATGTTTTTAGCTATTACCTTAATAGTTTTACTATGTCCCAGTGGTAAAGGCATATGCATTTTATAGATAAATAATTCAATTACATATATGCTTTTCATATGTTAAGTGTATTTAGTCCGGGTGCATTCAGCATGCACATCAGCTCCAGCAAGTGCTGCCACAGCTTTCACACCAGGCGTGAATGTCTTGAGGCCTCAGCATGTCTTCCTGCTGTCACAGCTGTACCTCTCAATATGTATATCCCCCCAATGATAAGCTTTGATTTGAAGTTTTGAAAGAACCACAATATATCTACCACAATGAACCTGATTCAGTACATAAATAACCTGGGAAACATGCAGAATGAAAGCATTCTGATAAACAAGGGGAGTTTCTTCATTGAGGAGGCAAACTGAAGGTTTAACTGTAAACCAGGAAGAGGAAGAGTTATATCAAGGTCTCACCCAGACAAAGATTTAAAAGCAGTCTGGGGTTTCAAGGCGTGTCAAGAAACTTAATCAGCAGAGGAAAGATGCACCAGGCACACTTGACTTACTGTCTGCAGAAGTCCGGCCAGTAGTGGTCATAATGGATGACTTGTGGCCAGAAAGCTAAACCTCAGACTTAAAAACAAGCCAAAGTGACCTGATGAAACAGTTGGGTTGGGGTGCAGAGGCATGGTTGTTTGCAGAAGGCCTGAGGAGCTGAACTATAATGAGTGTCTTCAGGCAACAGTGAAGCATGGTGGAGGTTCCTCCCAAGTTTTCTTTTAATTAATTTGTGGATTTGATTCAGATTATTGGTGTCTTACATACTGTAGAAATACAAGCAGGTTCTTATCCATCATGTAGTACCGTCTGGTTAAGGGTTAGGCTACTGTCTGATTAACCCCCAATTTATTCTACAGCAGAACAGAACACCCACAACATACAGCCAATGTCATTAAGAAATATCTTCAGAGTGGTAGAATAATGGCCTCCATAGATCCCTCATCTCGTAGTCTTTAAGCGTGTATATTACCCTGTATATTATGAGGAAGAATTACTGACATGTTGAGTGAGTCCATTACTCCAGACTGGGCTATATCTAGCTCCCATGTAATTATCCATTGTTTTTCAGGTTATAAAAGTTAATTCACAATTTGCTTTATTTTAATTAGGCCATATCCTTTGAGATGGTAACCAATGATTAAATCTAAGAGCACATTGATTTTTGGCACGTTTTCATTAAATGAATCAGCTGGATTTTCTTGACAGTGTCATAAAATGGCCATCTATAGCTTCCCCAATTCATTTTCTATTTCTCTTATTCTTCAGCTAAAATGTGTATCTTTAGTCTGCAGCTAATTTTGTGCAGACATTGGTTGGATCCTCTACTATCTTTCACATTGAAGGTGCCATCCTCTAGGAATTGTTACCAATGTTGGATGTAACTCTTAAGGAGTTTTCTCTGAAGTGGGAGATTAGCGTCAGCAACTGTGCCCATTAATTTCACAGAGGAAAATGGGTGTATCGTGAAATCCTTCACCGCCACAAGTCTTCCATTTCAGGAGCACTTTGATAATTTTACACAGGAGGGGATGTACTTAGAGTGAGACGTACAACCAAGGCTTAAAAATATTGCTCACTCCTATCTGTATCACCAAAGGAAACTCTCTGCGTCTTAGAAAATAACTCAAATGATGTAACAATGATGTCATCAGAGTTATATCAGCACCCTCCTGGGATCATGAAAGCCTGGCGACGATGTAAAGATGTGGACTTTGCAGCGTGTGGGCATTTATTTTTATGTGAAGGTGTTATAAAAGATGTAGGATCCAGTACAGTTGAGCCAGTACCCACTCTGGGAATAAATGGTTCGAGTGTGTGCTGTTCTGGCCATTGCTGCTTCAGCTCTTATTATTCTCATCATTGGATGGTTCATTTTCAGCATTGAAAGCCAACTGTATGTGCCAGATCTCTTGGCAAAAGTGCAACAAAAATGTCCCTTTATTATTAGACACAAAGAAGAAATTAACATACCAGTACAAATCCATGATAATTTGCTTAGACAGTAAAAATTATAGTGTTTGAAATACAATTAATTTACTGTAAAGATGTATGAAGCATTAGGCTCTGATAAGATAAACTAGAAAAAATACAAGGCACTATAAAGTCAGAGCGATTAACAGTCATTATTTTGCTTAAGAGGTAGCTGCCTCCTGTGCAGTGGTGTCAGCATAGTGTAGTTAAGGTGTCACAGTGTTACTTTCAAATTAAGCATTATATAATACACCCTTAACTCAAACTGTTAACATGCACTTGAGAAAATTTTCAGAGCTTTTTAATTCTGGCAGTCTCTCAGGTCTTCATGACTTTTTTTTTTTTTTTTACCATACATTCTCCTCAAACACAAGACTGCTCCTGTCAGGTGCATTAAGATGAAGAATGTGAAGTAATGAAACAAAACAAAAGTGACTGACTGGGCAATGGAGCCTGATGTTTTAAAAAGAAATTCAGCATTTTTTGTGTGCTAATGGAGTTTGACACATTCACCTTTTCTACAAAAAAAAGAGGGAAATAGATGACAAAGGGTAAAATATATAAATAATAATTAAAACAAACAGTCTTATAACATAAAGAATCAGCTGGTTCTAGAGTGTGCTGTGTTAAAGCTTGTTCACAGTTCCATTTCATTTGTGATCTTTAAGGCATGACGTGGTAGCATAACGTGAAAGTACATAGAGTGTAAAAGGGGTGTAACAGGGTGCAGCACAATCTTTACAGAGGTATAAAAGAAGCATATCGGGGTATAGCAGAGATGCAATAGAAGTAAAATTAAGGTGCAACACAGGTGTAACAGAAGTGCAACAGAGACTTAACATAGGTGAAAGACATGTAACAGAGGTGTAACAGGTTAAACAGATGTAAAAGAGACAGAGGTGCAAAAAAGGCCTAACAGAGGGTGCAACAGAGTCATTAAATTAGTATAAAAGAGGCACACCAGAGGTGTAAGAGAGATGTAAAACGGGTATAATTGAGGCATATGAGAGGTGAAACATAGGACACAAGAGCTGTAACAGAGGCAAAACAAAGGTGTAAAACAGGTTCAAACAAGTTGTAATGGAAGAGCAACAGATACATAAAGATTTGACAGTGGTGTAACAGAGGCAAAAAAGAGGTCTGAAAAAGGTCTAACAGAGGGTGTAATTTGAGAAGTATAAAAGAGACATACCAGAGGTGTAAACAGAGATGCAAACAAGGTGTAACAGAGATGCGACAGATGCATAACAGAGACTTGACAGCGGTGTAAAAGACACATAACAGAGGTATAGACAGAGGAAAAATAGAGGTCTAAGAGAAAAAGAGGTGCAAAAATGTGTAACAGAGGGTGCAACAGAGTCATTTAAGAGGTACAAAAAAGGCATATCAGAGGTGTAACAGAGATGGGGGTGAAATAAATATGTACTGTCTTTTATTATTTGGACTCCTAGACACTTCACAGCCTCGTTGATATCTATCCTGTTCGCTTCTCCAATTGTCCTCTCAGGTAAAAAGTGCTGATGTTACATTAGTGTGTGTTTTAGTGTGAGGGAAGTTATGGTACAAAAAGATCTGAAAAATATTCTGAACTAAACTGAACCAAAATGTTTCTGTTCAGTTACACTCCCAACCCAACTAATAATAATAGTTATATGTTAAACTGAGCTCAGTTTATCTGTTCCTTTTTAACAATAGTAAGTTAAATAAACAGTTAAAAATATCTTATTTTTATTATTTTTTTAATGGCCTTCTGTGACACCACCTACCACCGTTTGGGATGTCATAGGTTAATTGTTAACGGGCCTCATGTCTACAAAAGTATTAAAACAATGAAAATCTCCTTTTTTAAGCCAGCTAATTGGATTTTGAAGGTCAAAGTTCAAAAAGTTAGTCACAGAGCCCCTTGGTCATCCTTTTGCTGAGTGCTATCTTCTGGATGTTATATGTCAGGATTACTTCAAGTAATTCTCCTTAAACTAACACATCTTTTTTGACACATATATTAACTGATTCTCTCTAAGGAAAGAGGTGAAATGTCAAGATAAATAGGCATCATAGTTACCTTTTGCTTGTGAATGCAGTAACAAAAGAATGCTTAAAGGGGCTGTCATCAAACTTTACATAAATGTCTACTGGAATGCAGTGAAGGATCAACTCCATGCAAGGTGGTCTAGTGACCATGTGTTGCTTTTGGAACGTAATATTTCATGAAGGTTGTTGTACACTCTTTCTTAAGGTGACCTGGCATGATTTTTAAGGTCATGTACCAGAAATCAAGGTCATGGAGTTTCATGATCTTCTTTGTTTATGGATCCCAAACTGTGAGACCTGGTACCACACAAATCACTTGAGGGATTTCCTACAGTCTTCTTACATATGGTTATCATGACACAGTAAAACGAGAAATTAAGCAGGTCAAAAGTCAAAGATCAAGGTCTTGGAGTGTGCTGGTCATCCTTTGCTTGTTCATGCTTTGCACATTTGTCCTCACACACTGAAAGATTACTTGATTTGATTTGGGATGTCATAAGTTATTTGTTTTTGGACATCCTGTTAACAAAGGTATGAAGACAATCAAAATGTCCTTTTTTAAATTTGGGAATAAAAACACTTTGAAAAAACCATTATATATGTACATTGTATTTGAATTGTCCCTCTAAAATCCATTTAACAAACGCAGAAATGTGTAGCAAATTGAACCTGTTGCAAACAGAGTAATGACTAACAACTGTTGTGGAGATATTTTGCAAACATGAGTGACACAGCTTGAGATTTTTATTTCTTTTTGAAACTTCAGCCAGTTCAAAGTGAAAGGGAACACACATCACTCATGCAGACAAGAAGTTTTCACACTGAACAACAGCTTCTTAAATTCTTCATACAGGAACATCCCACTACAAGGTACATATTCATTTTAGGGTTTTTTTTTTATGTTTTTCTTTTTTCTGAAGGGTAAGTTGTTTTTGTTGTTGTTGTTTTCTGTGAGTTTCTGTGCTGTAGGTCATCTCCTTTGTGCATGGCAGCTCAACACACATCTCCTAATAGCTTCTCTCAGTTCATTGCAGGGGTTTGTGCTTTGAAGGGATAAGAGGCTCATCAGTAGTTTTAACTGTTCTGCCTCTGCATGATGATCTCCTGCAGCATGTTGATCTACTGCCCCATTTGATGCTGGATCATGGCCTTCTCAGTGGATGCTTCTGGATGGGAACTTGCTTTCCTCTCAGCTTAATCTGGAGGGACTTATTTGCGGTCTCCAGCTCTCCATGCTGGCTCTCCACACTTTGGAGTCTTTGGTTGAGTTCACCATTTGACATTCAAAGCTCTTCTAGTTGTTCTTGGAGATGCTTGGTGGTGCTTTTCTCTGCCTGGAGCTTGGCAGTGAACTTATCCCCACTGGTTTACAAAGCCAGTTGCAGCTCCTTAAACTGCTTCTTGATGATTTCCTGCTGGTTGATCTGGGATTTAAGTTCCTCCAGGTCATACAGATGTACCATCTCCTTCTCAAAAGAAGCCTGCTGAAGATCAGCAATCTCTGCTGGGTTTTTGTACGCAAGGCATCCATTTCAGCTCTCAGGCTTGAAATCACTTGCTAGTTCTTGAAGACTTTGTCAGCATGGGCCTGACTTTTCCCTGCAGCCTCACGCTAGAGTGGCTCAACCTGCTGTTTTCCAGCAAGCATGTCAGCTTGATACCTTATCTGTAGGTCATGGTGTAAAACCTTGAGGCTGTCCAGCTCTTTTCTCCTCCGCACTCTGTAGCTCTTTAGTCAACTTATCAGAGAAGGCTTAATGACCCACTCTCAGTTCCTCATAATTGGCATGAAGACATTTTTTCTTCCTCTGCCTCATGGTGTCGTTCACCTTCTGAGCAATCCTGAAGGCAGAGGGAGTCTCTTGGTTGCTGTATTTCCCCAGCCTCTCTAGCTCTCTTCTTGTTTGTTTGCCCCTGTTCATATAAACTTCTTTAAAGGGTCTTTGTCTAGCGAGCTTCTCTTACCTTCAAGCTCGTGTCTAAGGCCCCAATTACATGACAACAAAAATGGCAGAAAACTGAGAGTTTTCATTGCGTTTTCACCTCCTGTTTACATGAGAACGGTGCCCGGAGTGCCTGAATCCACAATCTTTTGAAAGCAGGGTCCAGAGTGAAAAGTTTTGAAAATGTTTTTGTTTCTGTGTCTGTGTAGACGAGATTCAGCATTTCCAGAGAAAACACTGACGTGCAGCGCATGCGCAGTACCCTTTTTCATAAAGGCCGCGCTCGCACCCCAGGAACAACAACAACAACAACAGCCTCGGCTGTCTACCGAGCAACAGGTGTGCTGTTCACCGTGCTCGGTTTGTTATTCAGACAGAAATATCCAGACACATTTGTTGTCCAGACAAGAAACTCCTGCATCTTTGTGCGTCCACTCGCCATTGTTGTTTATGAAAAGTTTGTCTTCACCTGAAAGCATACGTGTGTTATAACACCACTGTCTCACTGCAAAACATCGCCATCTACTGGCCTGGCATGCAAGCCACAGCGTTTTCAGTCATTCTCCCGCTCCATGTGAACGTGGAGTGCTTTTGAAAACGCAAAGGAAAAACCTTTGCATTTCTGGTCACAACATTGTCATGCAAACAGGGCCTAAAACAGATAATCCCTCTCCTTGATGCTGTTCTGCCTCTCCCTCTGCAGCAATTTGGTCAGCTGCTGCACATCAGAGCAAAGTTCCTTCAGCTCCATCTTTTGACCATAAGTCTTCAGTCTAAAGGTGTTGGTATTATACCTTGAAGTTGTTGGTCTCAACATTTTCTTTATATTTTTAGTTCAAATCAAAGTGAAATGCTTTTCCTCAAACTTGCAATTTGTCACTTTGCAGAAACAGATCAGCCAAAGATTTGTAAAGATTAAGTAAAATTGTTTGAGTAGTGATCAGTCTGCTGCCTCTGCCTTCCTCTGTAAGGTATCATGCTGTCATGAAACACATTGAATGAAATGTATTCATTGTTTGGTAGCATTACATTTTACTCTGAGTTTCATCAGAATGTCTTCTTTTTCTGCCTTTGTTTCAAATTCAGATTCAATTTCACATAGCTCTATCGGCATAAATATGGGCAGCAGTTCTTTTAGTGTCCAGTCAAAGCTGGCTGTTAAAGAAGTGAAAGTCACATTTATACCCCATATTTAAATGCTGATTTTCACAGCAAAATAAAACATGATTACAACCCAGTGCAAAAGATGGTTGCTTTTGGTCAGTCTAGTTCATGTCGTCATTAACACAGAAAATTCACAGTATAAGTTTTCCATTTTAGTTTAAAGGAAGAAGTGATGTACAGTTAGAATATTGCTGATGCTGCTACAAGCTTGTGTAGCTGTTTGTCATGGGGCCTCCTAACTGTCTCAGATTCTCCTCTGTGTCTGTTTGTATGTGAGCCAAAAGCAAGTTTGAGACAGTGTTGTTTGATATGGAGACTAGGGCTGCTCGATAACTGCAAAAAATTAAGAATTGTAATTTTTTTAATAGAAATAGAGATCTTGATATGAAACAAGATTACTCAGTTATTATTAAACACACACCACAAGCTTTCGTTGAACTCATATGTTTTTGACACAATTTTTACATGAAAGAACAGGCAATATATAGAAATACAGTTGTGAAAGTAAAATACCTCAAAATAATGCTAACAATAATAATGGAAAAAAGAAAAAAAAAAGGTTGAACATGTCATGTGGTACAGTAATCTTTTAATCTTGAGCACTCAATTTTCATTCTTGTTAAAGGAAGTGTTTGTAATCGTGATTAAAATTCAATTAATTGCACACCTCTAATGGAAACTACCATGGAGACAACAGACAGTTTCAGTTATCAGATGGCTAACATTGCAACGACTTTGTCCAATATTTGCCCACATCTATGGTTTACATTCAAAATCACAATCTATGATTTGAATATGGAAACAAGGGCAGCCCCAGGAGAAACATACACTGAGGTGGTTTTCACATCTACATCTCAGTTGCTTTGTTCCAGTTCAGTTGGTCATTGGCTTTACGTCATTGGCTGCGTCCAGGTCGAGTCGAACCAGAGCTGTTCTGTGTCGCAGGAAAGGCCAGAGCTGGCCTTGTGTCATAATGTTACAGCCAGTGTTGCTTTGCTTGACTATGATTACACTATGCATTATGAGAAGAAATCAAGCTGGCTTGCCAAAAAATTAAAGTATAATAACGACAATAGCGTCGATTTATTGTCCTTTGTATACAGACGAGCATATTTATCAACGTGGGACACGCCTTGTGATATAAGTGTAAACAAACTCTATGCATGAAGAAGAGGGGCTTTTACATAAAGCATTACTGACCCTTGACCTAATGACACATACTGTGCATACCTAAATATACTTTTACACACTGCCCCTAGTGGTGACTGCTAGCACCACATCAAACATGGCGTTTTCAATTTGTAAGGCCCACAAGGTAAAAATCATTGTTGTAGGCCCCTTCCAGAATAAAAATATACATTTTTATTTGTGTATTTCCTTTTTTGGTGGGGTGTTGAGCACAAAGATATTTATGTCAGCTAAGGTGCATGGGAAAATGGGCATTTTGTAAATGTTTTTCTTTTGGTATGGATTTTGTTATTATTTTTGTCACTTTTTTTGGTCGCTCTGTGTTTTTATTTTTGTAATCAATCCCTCCCACGCAAATGATAGAGAGGGGAGAGAACATACCAGGAGAAGGAAACCAGATGCACATAATGGTGGAGAGTGGCTTTCTCAGACACAACCAGCCCATGGTGGATTATAGCTCTACCAGAAATGGAATTACCTTTTCGAAGATGGTCCAGAGGGATCCAGATGCAACCAATTTTTATTGGGAGCCACCTGACAAAGTTTTGAGCTGGTGAGCATCAGGCCATTGTGGCCGGACAGTGAGACCTGCCGCGGTCTAATCCACCATTTTCTTCCCTTCTTTTTTCAATTCAAACCTTAAAGGAACTGAGGTAGGACTTGTTTCTTACTGGGGATTACCATGGACCCAAGGACACTTTCCCTCTGTTTCTGGGACTGAGTACTTTTTGTTAATGCATTTATTTATTTATTTGAAAGAGTTTGTGTTATTGTGCATCTGGGTTGGATACGTTTTGTGTTATATATAATATAGTTCAGTTAAACCATCAAAAGTGTTTTTGCCGTTTGTTAAAAGTCATTGCTCATTTACCAACTTTACACTTGGACAGTCCCATTCTTTCAGCACTGGCTAACTGTTGTCAGCAAGCGTAAATCCACCTGCTCTGGCATTGTAGCAGTTCTCCTATTAGTTCTGATAAGGCTGAACTGTTACAAATTTACATACAGTTTCAAGTGTTGAATAACTGCCTTTTTTACTCTGAATGAATTACACATCACAGCATTGCCTCACCTGGTTGTGTCTGCACTCAAAGCAATTACGACACACCCGGACATGCACAGTGGTGCAAAGGCCTTTTAATGTCGCTTGCAGCTTTATTTCTTATTACATTTCATTATTAGTCCGTATTCTTTGAGTAAACACAAACTCCTGGCACTATCTAGTGTCTGTCTGTCAGTATTTCTGCACAGTCTCACATTGTCCCGTGGGTCCAGGGTTAAGTGTTGGCATTTCATTACATTTCATGAGTCTTTGTCTGAGGAGCTCTGAGCGACTCCCTGATGCTTTCCTCTGAACTCTAATCTCTACTGTCCCTGTCACTCTCTCTGAAGCACACTGTACATATGTCGAAGGAGCTGCCAGATTTACTCAGCATCACAGAGAATGTTTGAATAAAATCTCATCCCTCTCGCCCCCTCCATCTCAGCCCAGACTCCCAGCTCTGGTCTCTGCTTATTTTTCATCTTCTCTCCGAGCCTTTACTCCTCCGAGTCATCCTACATGCGTCCATTTCTCCCGAGTCTCATTTTGTATCTTTCTTTCTTGCCCCCCCTTCCCCCTCAACCTGATGCAGGCATGCACAGCCTCATTGCACCAAGTCGATGGATGGGTCTTGCCCAGGAGAGAGGGGGCATCTGCATGTCCTTCAGGGTACTTGAGGAATCAGTAACCCCTTCACTAAGATCCACTCTGAGTGCACATAAATGCTAGTTACTCAAAGAAAGAAGCTCTGACGCAGATTGTATGATGATTTAAGGACTTGAAAGCTCTTCTCATGTAAAGTTCCTTGGAAATTTGACACGTCTCTTCACGTCTTCAGCAGCTAATAAGAAACTCTGTTGGTTGTAACATTAGCAGCTATTTTCATCATGTTTCAAGTCTACCTTTTTATAGTCGTATTTGAAAAAAAGTCCCTTTAATCAGTGAGATTTGCTCCCTCCTACAAAACCCCCCTCAGTGTTTGATTTTAGACGTGTGGAGCTTGTGGAGGCTTAATAAAATGACCTGTTGGAATAGTGGTGCCTCGTCATAGTCTCTTAATGTCAAGGTGTTACATCCTGAATATTATGTTAACTTTAAATGAATAAGAGAGACTCGAAGACATAAAAATCTGTGAAAGAATGTATGTTCAATGGCAAAGATGAAGCATGATTTTTAACATCCAACTAGTCATACTTCTCACATATTTTAAGATCCCCTACGTCATTACCTCATTACATCATGTGGCAACAGCAGAGTAGGGCTGCTATGAAAAAAAATCAACTTTAAAATCTCTTATCTTATAGGTCACATATTTTACTCCTTTTCAAAAAGCTTAGACTGGTCCCATATGTCTCCAGAATATATTGTTATAGTTTGTGGACTAAAATTATCTTAGACAATGAATTGAACCATTTAGACATTATCAAGACAATCGGCTAAAGGTTAAACCAAGCATCAGAACTGGGGGGAAAGGTGATTTAAGGGACTTTAAAGACCAGGGGTAAACTGGTCTGAGGAGTTCAGAAACTGCTGTTCTCCTGGGATTTTCATGCACAATCAACTCTAGTATTACTGAAAATTGTCCAAAAAATGGAGATATCCATGGAGCAGCAGGTCTCTGGTCCAAAAAGCCTTGTTGCCGCCAGAAGTCAAAGAAGGATGGCCAGAATTTGATATGACAGAAAGACATCAGAAACTCAAATAACCACCTGTGACGACTGGGGTATATTGAAGACCATTTCTAAAGCACAACACATCATATCATTAAGCAGACTGACTATGGAAGACCACACTTGGTGACACTTCTGTCTGTTTAGAACATGAAACTGAGGCTAAAATCATATGGGCTCACTCAATTAACATGCATGGTCGTTCCTGCAAATATATCTATATCTATATACGTATATATCACTGTAATTATGGCAACCAACATCAGTCCTCTTCACTTCATAAACATTATAGCCATTGGTGCTAATATTAGAACATCTCTCTATCTCTGGTTGTTATTGCTGTTATCATCAGAAAAAAACACTACCTTTACACCTATATGGAGAGGTGGACCTTCTTGAAAATGAGGTGCCTTGTCTTATTAGGTTATCCTCTAATACTGTATTCAACAGAGAAACATGATAAAGACAAATTTATGGTCTGGGCAAATAATAAGTAGATAAATGTATATACAAAAACCAAAACCAGTGAAGTTGGCACGTTGTGTAAATCGTAAATAAAAACAGAATACAATGATTTGCTAATCCCTTTCAACCTATATTCAATTGAATACACAGCAAAGACAAGATACTTAACTTTCGAACTGGTAAACTGTGTTATTTTTTGCAAAATATTAGCTCATTTTGAATTTGATGCCTGCAACATGTTTCAAAAAAGCTGGCACAAGTGGCAAAAAAGACTGAGAAAGTTGAGGAATGCTCATCAAACACTTATTTGGAACATCCCACAGGTGAACAGGCTAATTGAGAACAGGTGGGTGCCATGATTGGGTATAAAAGCAGCTTCCCTGAAATGGTCAGTCATTCACAAACAAGGATGGGGCGAGGGTCACCACTTTGTGAACAAATGTGTGAGCAAATTGTCGAACAGTTTAAGAACAACATTTCTCAACGAGCTATTGCTAGGAATTTAGGGATTTCATCATCTACGGTCCGTAATATCATCAAAAGGTTCAGAGAATCTGGAGAAATTACTGCACGTAAGCGGCAAGGCCGAAAACCAACATTGAATGCCCGTGACCTTCGATCCCTCAGGCGGTACTGCATCAAAAACCGGCATCACTGTGTAAAGGATATCACCACATGGGCTCAGGAACACTTCAGAAAACCACTGTCAGTAACTACAGTTCGTCGCTACATCTGTAAGCGCAAGTTAAAACTCTACTATGCAAAGCGAAAGCCATTTATCAACAACACCCAGAAACGCCGCCGGCTTCGCTGGGCCCGAGCTCATCTAAGATGGACTGATGCAAAGTGGAAAAGTGTTCTGTGGTCTGACGAGTCCACATTTCAAATTGTTTTTGGAAAGTGTGGTCGTCGTGTCCTCCGGACCAAAGAGGAAAAGAACCAGCCGGACTGTTATAGGCGCAAAGTTCAAAAGCCAGCATCTGTGATGGTATGGGGGTGTATTAGAGCCCAAGGTATGGGTAACTTACACATCTGTGAAGGCACCATTAATGCTGAAAGGTACATACAGGTTTTGGAGCAACATATGTTGCCATCCAAGCAACGTCTTTTTCATGGACGCCCCTGCTTATTTCAGCAAGACAATGCCAAGCCACATTCTGCACGTGTTACAACAGCGTGGCTTCGTAGTAAAAGAGTGCGGGTACTAGACTGGCCTGCCTGTAGTCCAGACCTGTACCCCATTGAAAATGTGTGGCGCATTATGAAGTGTAAAATACAACAATGGAGACCCCGGACTGTTGAACAACTTAAGCTGTACATCAAGCAAGAATGGGAAAGAATTCCACCCGAAAAGCTTCAAAAATTGGTCTCCTCAGTTCCCAAACGTTTACTGAGTGTTGTTAAAAGGAAAGGCGATGTAACACAGTGGTAAAAATGCCCCCGTGCCAACTTTTTTGCAATGTGTTGCTGCCATTAAATTCTAAGTTGATGATTATTTGCAAAAGAAAATAAAGTTTCTCAGTTCGAACATTAAATATCTTGTCTTTGCAGTGTATTCAATTGAATATAAGTTGAAAAGGATTTGCAAATCATTGTATTCTGTTTTTATTTACGATTTACACAATATGCCAACTTCACTGGTTTTGGGTTTTGTAAAAAAAATGAAAAGAATGGCATTGAACTACTCTTGTAAAGCACCTTGAGAAAACTTTCTTATATATAAATTGGTACTGCACAAGTAGAGATTGATTGATTTTTGAGTTTCAGACATTTTTAATTTTAATATATTCATCCAAAAGGCACACACTATATCACTGATTTCTAACTATTTTTTTGTTGCTTTTTTTACTGAGCTTTTCCTGTAGTTGCACCTTCACAGAGTTAAACCTCCCCCAATATCAACACAGAAAATGATAGGTTGGCATCCAAAATTGATTTTAAATGTTTGTTATTGCCTTATTGTTATCATAGTTGAAGTTAATAAATGTAAACTAAATTTTGACAACCTGAAAGCTGACAGAGGTTCGCAACGCCCCTAAATTGTAAAACCTGCCCACAAGGGTGCTCAGACTCCTGCTTAGGAACCAAGGCACAAGATGATTTTTCCAGACAGCATGACCACTCCCCAGCCAATTTTATAAGAGCCATGTTCCCACTGGTTTTACAGATATTAACCAATCAAAGTGACTTTAAATGAAAGGACGAACATGTGGTAGTCATGAGCTGGCAGACCTTATGTGTTCTCGGTTTGCAGCAACAACAACTACAAACAGAATATTGGCTTAGGCACAGATGTATTGATATTTACCTCCATGTTTATGAGCTGTAAAAAAACAGTCATCAGAAAAGCTTTCAGAAAAGCTCTCATTGGCTATAGAGCGTATTTGGGTGGATGCTGCCTGATCTGGATTAAGATCAGAAGGACTTTGACCCCACCAGGAGCAGTTTGGTAATCATAATGGCAATACACTTTCAACTATTTTTAGGACAAGTGATTGGTAAGAAGTATCAAATCAAGATAATTATGCTTGTTGTCTTTGTAGATTATGATGAGCAGATGTTTTTACTCAGTGACAGATCCAGGCTCACCATTTCAACCTGTTTCCAGGCTTCTATGCTTAGCTTATTGACATTAGAGTGTTAAAACCCACACAGTAAATCCATGCCACTGATGTGTAGCTGATTTTATGCTTAACTGATCTGTTTCATGTATTAATGCAACTATCAAGTTTTGTTACATTCTCAATCAAAAACTTGCACAAGATTACAGTATTACAGTAATCAAGTGTATGCATCGTAATCACAACAAATGGATTGATTTCTCTCTTCAATGGGGAAGCACAGAGGGTTGGATTAGCTTGTCAATGTCTGTTGAGCATTACTGGATTTACCTTTAAGAGCATATGGTTGAGACTCTCCCTCCATCTGTCTGGAGGTAGATCCCTCAGCTGACAGGCGACCATTATGAAAGCACAACAATGAGCAGGAAAGTCCATCATTTTGGGCCTAACAATGCAGGGATTGATTCTGGGGTCAATAAGTGCATTAAGATTGTTTTTGTATACTGTAAGAAACACCCTATAGACTCTACACAGCAAAATCTATATGGTCCAATGAACACTACAAGAGTTAATTAAAAGACCTCTAAAGTGTCTATATGGGTCCACATGACAGAGAGTTACTTTAATTCTTTTTGGAGAGTTAGCAAAGTAACACTTATGAAGTGTAATTATTGACTGTTTTTGGGGTTCAAATTTACACTTTGTAATACTGTACTATGTGACTTATGATCAGCACTTCTATATCAGAAATATGCCCTCTAATACTGTCTTTTTTAACTCTCAAAGTGTAACCTCAAAATTAACACAGCAAAGGTGTAACTCATCACTGTCTGGCACAAACCTGCTATCTCCAACATTGCAACTTTTTAGGAAATGTAATTAAAAAAAAAAGGTCTATGACTAGAAGGAAAAATTGTATTATCCTAATTACAAATGATTTTTTATGTTTTAATATTGGCAAAAAATAATATATTAAACACTCTTACCAACATGAAAGGTGAACAACAGCACTTTTTATGTGAAAAAAAATATATGGAGATAAGAGGTTTTTGCCCAACAGACATCGAAATATTGCCATAGTCAATTATTTAACATTTACTGGAAAATTTTGCAGAAATAAAAATATTGTGTTTTCTTATGACACATTAGTTTTAAAACATTAGCAGCACAATAATTTAAAATACTTTCTAAAACATTTACTAATAATGTAAATAAAACACTAATTAAATTAGTGCTTATCAAAGGATCTTAAATAAGAAATCGGCCGATGCATTGCACAATAACTCTATTAGTTTGTTTTTCTATACAGTATGCTTAAAAGTGTTCATCAAAATAAAGACTATTAGCAGCACATCCCAAGAAGAAAGCAGGCTGTTCATGTATATATACTGAAGATTTTCTTAAATACAGGGAGGTCATGGAGTGCTCCAGTGCATCCAAACACATCAATCTGCTGCTCCTTCATTTCACTGACAAGTCACCAGATCCAGGAGTCGAGCATGTGGGAGCAGGATGATTGACACTTTAGGTGTCAATTCCAGGTTCAGAGTTCAGAGCAACCATTTCAGAGTTCAATATGCTGCAGCGTCCTAATGTTTTAACTTTTTTATAACCTAGCTCTTCTTGTATTGAGAGTATTTTTTCAGGGATTTGACTCCAACCACAGTATGATAAACTCTGAACTCATGGAAATTTTACCAACACAAAAATCTCATCTCCTCTCAATTTTCTGTGTGCTCAATAAAATTGATGTAACAATTTGCACTCAGTTTGACTGTATAAATTTCATCCAATGTTGTGAGAAAGTCATACCCAGTTTTACCAACTGCAATTTACTGACATAAACTGGGTTAGATCTATCAAATCATTAGAAATAATAGAATAACAAAAGCTTGTAATGTTACCCTTTGATTGCAGCATAATCTAGTACAGGATACTAAAATATTCATTAATACAAACATACAATAAAACAAATGTATTCATTTTATTAACTTTTCTAGAGTAGGTTAGCTTCATCATAAAATGCTGCCAAACAGTGGAGACAGTGTTGATGTCACTTACTTTGTCATTGGATGGAAAATTATCAGGAAGTCAAACATATAATTTCCGCAACATATACAGCCGCTCCAGTAAAGGAGCGAGAAAGGTTGGCAGATAGTAGCAGACTGCCCGAATGCGTAAGCAGTCTAAAATATACTTCCACTAACCAGTCGAAGTGTATTTACAGCACAGATTCATATATAGGTTATAAATCTTTGAAAAGAACCAAGGAGAGATAAAATAACATAAAATAGCATTTAAGTTAGTTACAGTCTATACTGAGGAAAAGAAAGGAAACGTCCTAAATATTACATGTAAGAAGTGTCATGACATTCGCAATTTATACACACAAGCTTAAATTTCTCTCTCTCTCTTACATACATATATATATGTATGTATGTATATATATGTGTGTGTGTATACATATATATATATATATATATATATATATATATATATATATATATATATATATACAAGTTGGCAACAAGTTCAGCACATCATGTAGTGTGGGAAAGGGTATGTTATTTGAGGTGTTTCGTACTCATGACTGATCGACTGAAAACACCTTTTCAGTTTTGTTTGACATGTGTAATCATCTCACAGCCACAATAGTATACCATTCATCATACAAACTGAAGCCTTCCAATATTTCTGTTCTAATAACAATATAGGCTAATTAAAGTCTTTAGACTGTTTATCCTTGTTATTAAACAAAACTAATTTGAGTTCATTAGAAACAAACCTGAATCAAAAAAAACAGGAAAACATTGGATATCTTAACAAAAATTTACTCAAATTACTTATGGTTTGTGTTTGTTTTTGGTTTAAATCATATGTTTCTTTTTCATCCTCATTTCAAAGTGTCTCTGAGTTCTTTTAAAAGCATTTTTAAATGAAATGTATTATTATCAATATTATCATTTCATAACTCTTATAATCATTAGCATAATTATAACTGTAAGAAACATGCTGGTTTCAGATGAGAGAGCTGCTGACTGAACAGCAGCATTTATTAAGCCTGCCTGTTAGCCTGGTCTGGAGCAGGCTAGCTGCACGGAATAAATCTCCATGGTAACTTATGTGCCTCAGCTTTTGTGAAACCAAATCACAGCTAAATTCATCCAGGATACCTAGAAAATCCAGACTTAATCCCCTATCTGGGATTTATGAAATACTCCTCTGACCTTCCGGTTAAGTCGGCACCGTCCTGTTCTCAGGCCACAGTGCCCGTGTCAAATATCCGAAAAACTCTAATATGTCCCGAATACACCAAAATATTTAACCATGCGAGCAACACTCGTTTGTCTGTAGATCTGTCAATCAAAGTGTTAAAATGTGTTGTCGATTTAACCAATAGAATCGCTGTACGTTCGTGCTCACTTCTGATTGGTCTATTTATGTGTCACTCAATCTCAGTGCAGCTGCAGCTCACCCAGATAATCACAAGGACAGCTGCGTAACTTCAGGTTACAGGTAAAGTGATGCTTCAGGGAAGATGTCTGCAGTTTCTAAAGAACTTCAGGTGAGGCAAAACTTTCTGCAATGGATTTGTCTTGTGCTGCAATCCCGGAAAGAGCCAATTTTCAATCCCCCGCGGAGGAAATGTCGACTTATAAACGCCATATTTAAAGTTACAAACGCTAACAAAGTCCAGGCTGGAAGTAGCATGGACGTAATGACACAAATGACGCTGACAACCAACTTACTCTGTCCTAATGGATGTAACCCCTATGTTTACATCTGTTAATGAACAATAAAATAACATTATTGGACAAACGAGGCACTGTCTAAACCCCCAAAGCAAGATTTAGGATTAAAATAAAGAATATAAAGTAATTATCATTCATAAGAGGTCATTCCTAACCAAAATATACCGTAGCCGTAAGAGGGATAAGAGAACTGGTTGTGAATCAATAGCATTATGCCAAGACCTAGTCTAGCCTAATATTACGAAGATAAAACACTAATTTTAAAATGGCATAAATTGTTAGATAATGACATGTTTTAAACTTATGCAAAATGATTGAAAGGGTACAATGAATTATAAAATTGAAAGCATCATTGATAACAAAAGAGCATCCATGGCTTTAGCACATGGAAATTAAAGAGAATACTTAGAATATTTTTGATATAATAATAAATTGTATAATAATAATGATAATTTTTAGCATAATTAAAATGATAATGATGGTGATTATAATAATATCGAGAATGATTTGTGGAACAACCATTTTGTATTGTCATTATTGGCATACAGTTGTTGTTAATTTAACCATGCTAATCAATATTCCTAACAACTTCTCAATGTCGGACTTCTAATATTGTTGCAATAAATTTTACACAAATAATGACCATAACCTTGTCTGTTGTCTTTAGCCAGCAGGTGTTGACATATTGACATTCAGGAGAGTTGGCCATTGAAGCTGCTAAGAGAGAGCTAAAATAGGCATTTCTTGAGGCTTCCTGTCTCTCCTTCTAATTCACGTTTTCATTTACCAAATCAAACATAATTTAAGAGCTAAATGTTTTTCCACCTTTACACTTGATGGCACATTTCACACACAGTTGTGACATGGCCTTAACAAAGAACAAGCACAGGCACATGTGCTCAGCCAAAGTTTTTGGATAGATCTCATTTTGGGGAATTTATGATTGAGTTGATTACCTCCACCAAGTAGAATGTGTTTTCTCAGGCATTTGTCTGTCTGTTTGTCTGTCTGTTGATTAATTTTTCAGGGGAATGTTGGTCATGCCACAAGGACCACAGAATACGATATTGGTGGTGATCTGATTTTGCAAGTCCAATTTTTGAAAGGATTTGTTCACAGTAAGAGATAGGCTAGTTTTCCACATGTTTGCTGATAGCTCAGAGATTTTCATTAAAATTTTAATGAAGTTCTCAGGGGTTGTTCGTCAAAATAGAAAAAAGAATTAATTAGATTTTGCCGGTGATCTGACTCCAGATGCTAATTCAGGAATTTCTTATAATATATACATGTTTTTTTTTTTCAATGAGAGGTCAGTGTTGTCACATTTTAGCTATTCGCTCAAACATTTCTCCACTGATTTTGATCAAATTCTCAGGAAATGTTCAGCTGATGATCTGAAAATAAAACAGACCTCAACAGATTGAAATAAAATCTCGGGGATTGTTAGTGGGGGAACAAGGGGAAGTGATTAGATTTTGGTGAGGATCTGATGTAGATCCAAGATTTTTTTAAATTATTTGTTAACTTTGCAGATTTAGATTTAGTTTATTGATAATAACTCCAAAAACAATTTGTAAGGATGGGAATTGATACATTTTTTATTGACACCATTGCCCCAAACAATTCTGCTTATTGATCCAATTCTTTCATGATTCCTTTATCATTTCCTGTTGATTTCATGTGTGGGCAAAAGTTGCAAAGGTTTTCAGTGGAAAAAATGTCCAACACATGACACTCCTAATATTCAATGTCATGTTGCATGGATGAATGCTGCTGCAAGTTGCTGGAGTTTCCGCTTTCTGAAAATTGTGCAACAACCATCTTTTTGGAAATTTAGCCTCAATTTTGACCACTTCTGACCCCACGGTGTTTGACTTCTTTATCATTTCTGCTGGCTCCCTCTGATGAGAGCATGATGTCTTTGATTTGCAAAGCATGCAGAACAATGTCTAAGTAATGGATAAACAAAAGACTACTGATTTCAGTTCCTTGAGGGAGTTGTTAATGATTCACAACTGGAATTGGTTTTTCATTCCTATCCCTAACAATATCGGAGGTACCTAGGCAGAGGTTTGTACCTTCGCAGCTCTTTTAGTTTTTGTTCCTATCATTACTGCTAAAAATAGGAATGGAAGTATCGATATCAAGTATCAAAGTATCATTACTTTCACAAGTACTCTTTGGTACTGATTGCTCCCCTAAAATACTGATACCAAATAAGCACAGCAGAAGTTCCATGGACCGTTCTGAGTCTTTCTTTGTGCCAAGACAACACCACTACCCATGTCATGTGACTGTAGACACCAATCAGATGAATCAAACAGAACAAAACAACATAAGCTTACATTAGTATAATATTTTCATTAGCAGGACATATTTTTTTGAATAATTATCAACTCATCCAGAAAAGTTTGTCAGTACCAGTATTGTAATCAAAAAAGTTACAGCAAACAGTATCAGCATTGCATCAGTTTGAAAAGTCTGGTGTCTCCCATCACAAGCTAATGAACAGGTAATGTTGATAACCTATACTCATTATAGCATCATCCTCTTGCCTACTTATTTTCCATTAGTAATGTTTTACTATCTCCACTGACTACATTTATGACCCACAAAACCGCTTTTCCATGGTGTAGAGCTCAGGGAAGCTAACACAGACCTGGCCCTGTGTTACATTAATTATCCTTTACTATCCATCCCTCATGATCTGCACGTGCAGCCACTTGGGGAGTGAGGAACATTAACAGTCACAGCTCCATCATGTCTATCAGTTTGGTGTGTGACTCAACAGTGTTATTCAGTGTTGGAGTCTGGCTCTGCATCAAGAAGTGTTCAGCGTCTTAAGGCCACTATCCCCTTTCCATGCCTCAGATGGTGCCATAATTCCACAGCCTGGACCCTGCCAGGTAATTGGGTCCTTTTACATGGATGTAGGCTGCGCAGTGATGAATAACACAGAGAAACAGGGTGACTGAACTGCAGCTCAGCGCTGTCGACACCACCCACATCAGATGCAATAATCACTTTAGCAACACTAGCTTGATGTTTTGGGCAGCTTTTCAAATATATATGATAAATCATCTTCTGCCATACTTAACTATGGTGTATTTAGCCACATTAATCTGTGAGCTGCAAATTAAAAGAGTGTGAGACACACTGGTGTAAAATCACAGGTGCCTGTGTCATCGACAGACTTGACAGTGATATTGCTCTGCATATGGAAAAGCCTGACAGCAGTTTCAATCCCTTACACTCACCCAACCCTGATGCTTCATGCACTGCCTTCTCTATGGCTGCATTTACCTTGCATTGATAGAAACACTTTTTAAAACCTACGAGCTGTGAAGAAATTAGAAAGACAGTAAGAACTCTTTGATAAATATCTCAATCATAATCTACAAAGGATTATTGTTTTGTATGTCATTCATGATCACAGCCATAAATGTGTTATATCTGCATCAGTCAAGAATATGTAAATACTTTATCATTGGATTAAGTATTATTAATGGATTTAAAGCCATAAACAAGAGTGCTCTGATCATGAGTGGTTCCATTTTTCCTAAAATATCTATGATTGATGATCAGCATCAGGTATCATCTGTGATTTATAATCTGTTGCCTGCATTGAATGAAATACATTATCTCCATTCATGAGGCAGCAGGTTAACTGCTGACTCTAAATTGCCTTTAGGTGTGGATGAGTGGGTGAATGATTGTCTATTTATGTGGCTCTGCAATCAGCTGGTGATTTTCAACAGCAGAAAAAAAAAATAAATCAGCTTTAAAACCAGTGTTGACATTTGTGTCTGCAGCAAAGAGGCTCAATAAATGAGGCTATCTTACATAGCATAATGAAGCATTTGATTTCAAGTCTGTAAAATGACTAAATGGAAGTATCTTTACGGTCGTGTTGGTTTGAAAACCAAAGTGTTAGGAGTTCACAGTTCTGGCGGTAGAATAACCTTTTGGCAGTACATTTTTGTGGTAAAAATGGTAGTTGGGTGGTATGTTTTGGTCCCTCTTGGTAAAATAATTGATCGGGCAAATGTGTAAAGTTTTACTGGGAGAACCACCGATGCAAAGCTGTAACAGTAAAGTTGGTAAGAGGTCTTCTAGGTGATGCATTTAGAGTCCAGTTAGTACCAGTTTATGAGAAGGGTTAACAGTACCATCTGTAAAATAACTTTACGGTGATGTGTTGACAGTTCTGTCATTACAATGACCATTTAGCAATGTTTCACAAACCTGTTAGAAAAATGGCTATTTGTAATGAGTTCATGGTCAAGTTAGAAAAATGACCTTTAGTTGATGCATTTACAGTCCAACTGGTAAAATAAATATTTGGCAAGTCTTTACGGTCTATTTGGTAAAAGACTTTTAGGTGATACCATAATGATCCAGCCCGTAAAATGACTTTAGACTATGTGTTTATTGTCCAGTTTGAGAAATCATGTCTCCAGATTCTTGCAATACACGACCATACAACTTGCAAAAGTGACACTGAGACAGAAATTGTGCTCAAACTTTGGGATAGTTGTCATGACCTCCACCAAATAGGTTTTGTTTTTTGTTAGGATTGGTCTGGTTGCTTGTCGACCTGTCTGTCTCTGAGCAAAAGCAAAGCAAAGAAAAAAAGTTGTTGCCTCAAGATTAAGTTATGACTGAAGCTAAGGAGCACTTTGCAAAATTTTGGAAAATAACATCATTTCTCTGAGAAGGAAGTTATGTTCTTGTCATTGTTTGTCTGTTTATTGTTTTTTCTGTTAGCAAAATAACTCAAAAAGTCCCCAAGGGATTTTGTTCAATTTTCAGAGAATGTTCCTCATGGCACAGAAAGAAATGAATGATAAGACTAGAACCAAACGTAGATGCAGATCCAGGAAATTTCTGAAAGAATTATAAAATTACTTTCCATATTTTCGCCAATGACTTGACCAGGAATGTTGGTAATGTCTCAGCGGATGTTTGTGCTTTTAGAGCAGTTCAATATTTAAAAATATTTTATTTATGTATTTATTACCACTGCCAAGGACCATATTTGCCAGCATCTGTCTGTCTGTCTGTTTGTCTGTCTGTGTAGGGACAGGATAACTTGAAAACTTCTTAAAGAATTTTGATGAAATTTTCAGGGAGATGTTGATCATGGCACCAGGACAAAGTGATGAAATTTTGAGGTGATCTGAATATAGATGCGGATTTTAGAATTTCTGAAAGGGTTCGTCAACATTGCAAATTAGGTTAGTTTAACTCTAAAAGGTAAAAATGTCAGAAATGCCTCTGCAAAGTTTTGTGCTCTGAGCACTTTATTTTAATTTTTTGTCCATTTGTAGATGAAAACAGAGCAATTGAAGATGTAATGCTCTGGAATTCTGATTTCTAAACGACTACTTGAGTTGCAAAACCAGTCTGATGTGGTTCTTGTTGCAACAACAACAACAGCAACAAATCTTACAGTTTGTTTTTAAAGCGAGGGTTTCAACTCCTTGGGAGGTCACCAACTGGCAAATGGGGGTCCAGAATCTTGAAGGAAAGACTTTGGACAACTTAATATCTGAGAGAATCAACTGAATTAGTTGTCTATTAATTTATTTCTTTATTTATTTCTTCATGTCATAAGCAGTTTCTTTTTTTCCTTTCAGTGATAGTAAAGAAATAAATATAAACACCAAAGGCACACTGAATTTTATGAATGATTTACAGGTCATAAAATATTCTGAACTCTACTCCTGCATCTCCTTTTGGTTGTGTTAAGACAGAAATTAAAATAGACTCTCAACATAATAATGCTTTATAAATGATCAAGTAAGTATTTATCACGCTTTACTAATGCTTAATAGTGTGTAGTTCCTACTTGAATCTTAATTTTTCTCATGAGTGTTTATTTTTGCCTCCTAACTTAACTTCTGCTCTTTTTTTATATCCCTCTGATCGCAAAGATGAAACTGCTGAACATGTAGAGTCAAAGCAAACACAATGATGAGCTTATAAAAGACACGGTGAGTGTAGGGGAGGAGCTTTGCTTGGCTGCAGCTGCTACATTGGCCGCTCAGCACTGAGGAGGGGGTTGACAGAGAGAGAGAGAGTAGGAAAGAGAGGGAGGGAGAGAGCAAAGGGAGGAGGGCACTGCTCCTGTTGGAAGATAGGGAATGCCCGTTAGTTGCGTCTGCTGATAATAGCACATCAGCCGGAGCGCTGCTATTGGGAGAGCGGAGCGCAGGCAGTGCGGAGGACTGAGCTGCTGAGCACAGGATGGAACACTAGAGAAGACAGGCACACTCAGACTCAGTCAGGACGGGGAGAGAGAGAGAGAGCATCACAGCACGTTGAGAGAAGGAGGAGGAGGACAGAGAAGGAGCCGGTAGAGGAGAGGAAAGGAGAGAGGCAGGGAGAAAAGTTACCAGGTCAGCAAGTGATCGTGGAAGTGGAGCAGCTGAGACTCACAGGGGTCTCTTTCCCAGCCCAGCTCAGCAATAAGAAGCACAGAAGGAGAGTGATATTACAAGAGGGGATAGAGGAGGTGCTGTAACTTCTCCCAGGAAAGGCAGTTCTGTCATAAGGCGAGGGTAATGCTCCTCACAGGACGCTTGAGGAGAGCCACTTCAGGACTATCACAGCAAGACAGCAGCAGTGAGCAGGAGACTCTCCAGCCCGGCAGAGGAGCCCGGACAGTGCAGCTCTGTACTAACGACTCTCTGATCTAACTGTGTGCTTTGAGGTGGAAGGAGTTGTGCTCTTGAGAGGCTTTTTTATCTTGTTTTTGCTTCAGGGTTTGAAGCAAGGGATTTGGAGAGTGATTTGTCCTGTCCTGTCACCTCTGAGACTATGGTAGACTGTGCATCAGGGAGCTCTTCATCAGCAGCTGCAGCCCTAGAGCATGGAGAAGTCCAGTAGTGAGGAGTCAGCCATTCACCGTAGCCCCTCTGTAGACAGCCGCGACTCCGATTTCGCTCAAGCCTCCACGTCTGGCCGCCCGTTCGGGGGCCGCGGCTTCACTGCCGGCGCTTTCTACGGCTCCACGGGGCCGCGCAAAGACGCACAGCAGGGGCAGGCTGGGGCGGCAGCTGACACCGGCGCAGGGGACAAGAGCAACAACAAGTACAGCTCCCCCAAAGGCAGCAAATACGTGGTCTTTTACCTGGATCTATCCTTTGTGTTCCTTTTAGAATTCAAGAAGTGCAACATGGCAAGGGGCTGCCTCTGCTGCTTGAAGTATTTGATGTTCACCTTCAATCTCATCTTCTGGGTAAGTGCCTCTATAGATTTCTTCCCATTATGCCTGTTCACATTAATCTGGATCATATTTTGCATACAAATCTGTGGAAATTGCATTCAAATGAAATGCTGACAGAGGGAGCATGCCTGCAGTAACTCAGCACTTATGATCATCCAAATCTGTGTTAACAAATGTGAAGGCTCAATGTGTGATAAGTTCATTTAAATGTTAATCAGGGCACATTATTTCAAAGTGAAGGCTGTCAGTGCAATCATGCATTCCTAATTATTACGTCAGGCTGTTTATGCCTGCTCCTCCTGGTGCATGTTGCTATTCCTGGATGTCATGATAGAGTCAGTGGCACTGCACCAGGTCTCCTTTTGTATTTGACTGAGGAGGGGGGAAGGTGGTTTTAGGAGAGGGGGCTTGGGTTCAGTAAGGGCACACGTTTGGATGAGTTGGTGATTTACAGTGAACATGAAGTTGTAATTCAGCTGGTGGCATGCCAGTGAAAGAGTATATGCTTCTACAGTCTGGTTACATTGACAGGCAACACAATATGCACCAGGGGGGATACAAGCAAGGATGGTCAGTGGGAGTTTCCGGAGATGATGTGATTTGTGTGGCTTGTTCTATCACTCATTTTTTTTAATGAGATGTCCTCACTCTAGGGTGATGCTCAGATCAATAACTGTCCAAATGAAAGTTGCAGCGCCAGAATATTTGGCTTAAACTCTAGCCTTGAAGCAGGCAGGTATCTTTTGGAAAGTAGCTTTTCCTGAGCCTTCTGTACACATGAAAGGGGCATTTTAGGTAATTGAAAATGTAAATTTTTTAAAGCCCCTGCCAGGGTGAAGATTTGCACAATCTCTGTTGTCATTGTTTACTTGTTCTCAGGGAAAAAGGCATCACAGCGTGCGCCAGTTTCTACTCTGTGTGACGCAACTGTGCAAAGGAATCACCTGTGTTTACATGTTGTGCTATGGCAAACTTTTGCAGGTTTTAACTAGGGATGTAAAACAGCTCCAGCTATTTTAATATTCAATATAATTTGCCTTTAATCTGAATAATATCCTTATCCCTCCACTTGGTTCTGCACATGCCCTGCTAAACAGCACATACAGCAATGAGGGAGGTAAAAAGGAAATCACAGCAATCATGAAAATAAGGCAATTTCGATCCAGGCTTAATTTGACAAAATATGATTCCTACAGTGCAGCTTACAATGCCTGTGGATGTGTGAATTATAGATGAGGAGGAAACACCAGCAACAGCTTTATCAATGAAGCACATGATGCCATTAAATATCAGGAATACCATGTGTTTGACACTGTTGACAGAAAGTAAGCACAGGCCTACTGTTTCCACTCAGAAAATCAAAAGTAATTAATAAGAAAATTAATTAGGTATTTGATCAGTATCAGTAAAATGTTATTACTTCCCTGATAACTGGACCCTTTGCATGCTTGGACATACAGACACGGTAGTCACACTGTCTCAGATGGCAAAGAACTAAGCGTATGGAAATTGTGAGGCATCCCTGTTGGTTCCCTTATCAGTCTCTATGACACTACATGACATGAATTGATCGATTTTCATGACCAATGGCCCTGACTATGTCCTGGCTACCCTTATCCACCTGTTTCTGTGGTTTCTGTCATTAAGTCATATCCTGAAACCAACAAAAGTAGTGGTGAGGGCCTTTTTTCAATTACAGTGCTAGCACTAGCCCATTAGATGTAAACTGCACATCAAAAAATATATAAATATTTTTAGCATGAATGTTGGCTAAGTGGTTAAAGTTAGATTACAAAATAGCCCAAACCAGATTTATTGGCCATTTAAACAAAATCCTTGTATATTTTTTCAGGAGAGGCTTGAAATCCCAGTCAAATGCTCCATCTAAATTGTAACGTTACCACTCACCACTTGTGTCAACAGTAACTTTGCTTGATCGTTGCTGCCTCGCTGCCCAATTGCCCTTGAATTTGTATGGAAACTGAACATGCTGCATGAACGGTTTTAAAGGTGCAGATAGCCTTAATGGCAGAGTTATGATCTTATAACTAAGGATTAAGTTGTGTTGCAGAATGATGGGTTGACTGAAAGGCTAGCAGTGCCAGCATTGCAAACTTAGCCACGCTCCGTTTTGCGAGACAACATTTTTACCTGTTGATGTTGTGATTCGGTGTGGAATGAATTATAAATGTTTTGTTTTTAGACAGATGAATGAATACCTGAATGTTAATGTACTGAAATGTGGGTCGGTGTGTTGAATGATCTATAAATGTTGCCCAGGTTATATTTGTTCGGTGTTTTCTCTTCCACACTTGTTTAAATGTAAAGGGAGCTGTTATAAAATGAAAGTAAAAAGGGTATGTGTAATAAGCTTAAGTTTCAGCCTACACCTTTTCAGTGCTGGTATTTTCTTTCTGGTTAATGCTAAAAGAAAAACATCATTCTAATGTTTATGTATTTATGTTGTTTGTTTTCAACACCAGTGTATTTCACTCCTGAATAATGGTCAATGACCAAAATAAATACAGCTAAACTACAAAAATATTACTTTAGACTAGCTAGTTTAATTAAAATTAATTATGCATTCAGACAGATTTGTTATTAAATGCCTGTGAACATCCCTATAGAAGATGCCAGGTGCCACAAAATAGTCACAAATTAAACTATAGCAACAGAGGTTGTGGGTTAGTGGAGCACATTTAATTAAAATGAATCGCTTATTGCAGTGCAATGGCTAGAAAATTTGGACATGTCACAGACATTGTGTAATGCAGTAAAAGGCATTCAATGTTCTATTTATGTATTTATATCTTGACTGACATGTTTTGAGAACTCCACATGCATTGACATGATTATTATGTAAAATAGAAAAGAAAAAGCTTCATTCAGCATGTGGGCATTACCTCTTTGTAATATTTGCAGTAATTAGTATGCTAATAGGTGAGGGGATAACAATGTAATTCTCCCCATGGCTATTTAATCACAAATAGACCTGTGCAATGTGTGTGGCAATATTGTGTGTGCCCATGCATGGGTATTTGTTGTAAAAGTGGGCACCCCTTGATTGTTGACGGAATGGATTAAAGAGCTTATGGGTTATTGGGCCAAGTCCTTTGTTGGGATGCAGCGAGGCGTGAAGCGTAAAAACATCCTAACACTGGGGACTCCACCAACCCCGGCAATCCATGTCAGTAGGATGTGAGCTCTGCTAACTGGGGCACACTGGAGGTGGCAGAGTGGGCATTATCTTGAGCCCAGCTGTGAAGAGGCCAGCATTAAAAACACACACGCACACATGCACCAGGCACCAGCAGCCCCAGAGGCCAAGCTCAGGCCCGAGCTGTGGACGTCTCTGCTGCTGGGGGGTAATATCACCGTGTCATATCAATCCCTGGTCTACAGTGGCAAGGCGATGAGTGATCAGCACAGACATGTGAATGGCTGAGGGGCTCTTTGGCACTGCCCACCTTCAAGTAAATGTTTGTTTAAGGGAATGAGAGGGTCAGAGAAGCTTTGCTATAGTTGGATTCATTAATGCAGACATTGACTTGAATTGATGAGAGAACTTCCCCGGAACTCAATCAGCGTGGCTAAAGTGCAAGATAGGGCTCAGGCTTTTGACATTACCCGGTTTTGAATCAAGGAAGGAAATGTAAAGCAATTACCACAGAGCTGGTCGATTACCAGCTGCATGACAGGTCAGCAGTTTGAGGAAAATACACAACAAATTAGTTCTTCAGCTTACCCTAAAACAACAGATGAAAAGGCCCTTTTTGTTTCTTTCATCCTAGCCTAGAATGAATAGTATTATTCTGTTATTATTATTATATATACAGTTAGAATGTTACTGTTTCTGATTGATACAGTAAATAATATCTTTACTGAGCATTAATATTGTGCGTATTTTGCTTCTGAGTTTGTTCATTCAACAACTTACTCACCCATAATCAGTTGATATCAGAAGAAACACAGCTTATGTCTAATATAAGATAGACTGTCCAGATGAAAGCAGTACTGTCCTACTGTAATACTGTTTGTCATCTGTAAATATGTTAAAGCAACTTAAAAACTAACTGTAAGGCTCAGCTCTAAAAGGCCACCCAAGAGGTCACACATTTAATTTGTGAACCATGTCTTTTATAACCTTTACAACACTTGTATCAACAAAGTGGCTGATAACCTACAAATGCCTGTCAAAATAAGGTGCTTTTTAGATGCAGAGCTGCAGGGGACAGGTGCCCCCCACTCCAGAGGAAGTCAGACCTCCAACAGTGTAAGCAGCACCTGTTTCCTTACTGCTCTGTCAAAACAACCACACACTTGTCTGTCTCCAGTCTGATCACAGTTCCCTAAAGCCAGACAATTTCAGGCCCCCTCAATAATTGGAGGGGCATGTCCAGATTTGACTCTTCTTGCAACTGATTACCAGCCCAAATTATTCTCAAGTGTGGCATCAATATTATTATCTTATTAGAGCCAGAATCTGGAACCGTAAATATCAAACATTTAATATTCATAGCTTCCAGACAAGGCTGCCTCAAACGGATACCCGTAAAAGCAAGCAGAGAGCAAGCAGAGCAAGGGCCCTTTTTAACCAGATGTTGCATACTTTAAAAGCTCACAAACATGGCAGCTGACCTAGTCATAACTGTACAGTCTTCTGAGCTTGGATTTCATAACTTTTTGTCTCCTTAGTCTGGATTTCACCCATATTCATTTTTTTTTGTGTTTGTTTTTTTGTTTTTGGGGTGAAAATTGAGCTGGCAAGGATGACATGATGGCAATATCCGCTTTGCTCCATGCTTGTTCTCTATTTAGAAGTCATGTTTGAGTTTCTGTGACACCCAACTTTGAAATCACTGCAACAAATAAGAGGTGTTCTTGTGGTCTGACTAAATAAGTATTTTGATTTTGCACTCAGAAGTAGTAAAAGGTTGGAATTTGCTTGAAACTGCTCTCATGTCTATGGTCTCCCATATTTTAAATGATTAAGATTTCAGTCAGCATATGGTACAAGAACGGGCAACTTTGGTCACCAAAAGGACAACATTAGCCCCATTAGCATAAATGCACAGTAAGGAGGGTTTTTAACTCCATTCTCAAAATCAGGGGTCAGATTTAGGGAAATTTCTGAAATACTCTTAACTTAACACTCATTATCAATTTAGAAAAGGCACATCCCACCTTCATCAAAAGTCACTGTCACAAAAGTGGAAATTTTAAAATCCTATGCAAATATTTGTGGTTATTTATAGAGCTAAACAGATTTGAAATAATGTACTCTTATTATTGTTCCCACCCTTTCAGTGCACATTGTTATGCTTCTTATAAATTTTTTTGAAACAAACAAGTCAATTATATCCCACCAATTCATTGCAATGATAAAACAAATATCGATGCTCAAACATTTCTTTGGTTTTAATGTTCAATTGCAGTTGATTTTGCTGTTAGGCTTTAAATCGACAACACAGGTTGTGTTTCTCCATTGCAGTTTTTGTTTAATAAAATGGTTGTAGAATAGACTCCGGGGAGCACTAAGTGAGGGAGGGGATTCATGTGGCCCCTGGCAGCCAGTTGCCCACCCTTGATTTAGTGTGTTGCCAGACTGTGAAAAATCCAACCACAGGAGGCAGTTAGAAGACAGAGCTCATGTCCTGAAAGTCTTGATTTAATAATTTGACACTGCTCTACACATTAATAAAGCTTTTCACAGCCAAATTCATAATCATGATTTGATTATTAATTGATGACTTGTGACAGTTCATCATTCTTCTCTCTTTGAGCTGTGAGCCGCAGATGATGGATTAAAGCCTTGCAAGACTCTACATTAACAGAGTGACACCATCAGTTACCTGTGTGTCAGCGACACTCAGTTCATTTAACAGAGGCGGCCTCAGGGCACATGTATAGGTCAACCTCTAATAGAGGTCAAAGGTCAATGTGATCTGTTATCATCCTTAGAGGTCGTCACAAGGGATTTGTGTGAAGGCGTTTGCCTCCAAAGGTTCTCTTCAGCCTCAATTTGTACTTAACCCTTTCTAGTAGCAAAACCTCACCACTAATTGGCGGCTGCTGCACACCATTAATAGGGGGTTGGAAACAGGCTTTGGATTTCAAGCCTGGAGGCCTCTGGTTCCTGTGAAGTCTTATTGCATGCCGGCCCCCATGAACATTTTTTTTGTTGTTCTGTGTGTGCATTGGCTCTCCATTTACTTAAAGATTTTAGGATTTAGTCCATCATGTGTGTGGAGTTATTTATGTTCAACTGAGCATTGAAAGCACAAGTTGCCACAGAGTATTCACAGTGAAGCACATCTCCTGCTGTGCAATAATTGAACTTTTACTGATAATGTTCAGTTAATGAATGCCCACCCCACATATCTTCCTCTTTTTACTCAGATTGATGCTTGTTTTTCTCTCACCAGTCGATCATTTTAATGACAGTTTAATCAGCAACCCATGGAAACAGAGCTGGTGATGAGGGGGATAGGATGCAGCATGAGGCCCTTGGATCGGTCCATCAGCTTGTGACAGCCTCAGGCTGGTCGGCAGCTGGTTGACTGGCACTGGCGAATAGCAGGGTTGCTGTGGCTTCTCTAAATTACATCACAGCATCACTGAAATGAAAGTAACATGAGCGCACAATCTCCAGAATGTTAGAAATTGACAGAACCTTATCCATTTCACTTTCTTCTATTGATTCTGTAGTTTAAGCAACAAACAAACAGCAAAACACTAAAGCTGAAATAGATCCATGTCAGAACAAAAACAAAATTATCCCCTTCCTCTATGGACAATGAAGATTTCTTGTCAGCCTTTGGTTTAAATAGGGCAAACATGCATGCCATGCCTGGTAGACAACTCCAAATGACACACATTATTCAATCACCTGCCAAGCATCTTACTAATTAGCTTTCTATTTCAGCTTTAAGTTGTCTGGTATAGTTTTTTTCTGCTTTGGCCTGAAAGCTCTTCCCTCAGGTGCTAAAATACGAATCATTTTTAAAGTAGTTTGTTTCATTACATTTGTCAGACTGTAATAGAAATGCAAGTTTCTATAGTGAAGTGCCTTAGTTTCTTTTAAGATTATGATATGATGCTGTATAGAATATACAGTTATTTTTCTTAAAGAAATGCATGCTATTTTTTTTTTAATAAATTTACAACGTTAAAAAGTAAAAATGAGAAACAACTCAAACATGATCATTTCTGTTGAGAAAAAAACTGGACATTTAACATGTGAATATAGTCCACTGAATGGCCAAAACTGTATATATATATACTGTTTTAAGTTGACTGGGATGGCTATTCCAGCTATAGTCTATACTTGTTTGATCGGGACTAATTGCCTATGAATCTTCAGCTCAGCACAGCCCTAATGTTTTCTCCAAAAAGACAAAAACAAATTATATAAATTAAATGTAGAGTACTGACAGAAGACTCCATCTATTTATACCCCTTATCATACCCCATAAAGAGCATAAAGATGCTTTGGCTCCACCCTCTTTGTCTTTTATGAGTGATCAAAAATTAGTTGAAGATGATGTTTTCAATAAGGTATATTGGATTTAGAAGCCCCTAATAGACTTAGCCTGTTCTTCTCCGCAGCATAAAGTTAATATGCAGCATGTGGCCATTGGTTCCGTCCATTAGCTTGTAGCAGCCTCCGGCTCATCAACAGCTGGTCGCCTGGTACCCAGGATTTGTGGCACAGCAGTGTGCCCAGTTGAAGGTTAGGGGAGCTGGGAATAAAGACTTTGCTCACCAGTAAGGGGTCCAGACAGGGTGCTGGAGGGTGGGTGATAGGCATGCTGTATCCTGACACCCTGGGACAGAGCTACTCTACCTCTGACACTCCAGGAATCACAAGGTTATCGCAGCTGGTAGAGAGGTTCGCCTCCGAAGCTTTGACATATCATCTCAGGACTGGAGGGGGAATGGTGAGCTGCGGTAACCCTGCACCAGGTACAGCAGGGGTCTCTTCTTTCTGACTGTTCACGCTGCACATACACAGACTCACTGCCATCCTTGAAAGAATGCTCACAACCCACACACCATTTGCTCCACAGGGCTTACAGTCGTAACTTGAAACACAAGGTAAACAGCAGCAGGCACTCCAAGCATCCCAATACATGCCCTCATCCTCAGGCCCCCCCAGCAGTTGTTCACGACCATCTGGCTCCTCTTTCTTATAAGGGATTAGGTGAGTCTGAGCTGGAGGGGGATCTTCGGGCAGATTATTAGACCACTATTGAGTTGTGCCATCAAGATTGAGAGTGCTGCTCCTTGGGATGGCTCTATTCTGAAGCCAACAATCATCAGAGCAAATGGCCTTTGTGCCATGGCAATCTGTACTTCAGCAGGATGGGGAATCTGTTTCTCACACACACTTACATGCAGACACACACGCCTACACACAGTGACCAGCTTGATAGGGTGATTGATGTTAAGCCCTATTGGTGTCAGCCTTGTGAGCATATCAGTGTAAGCGTACTTGCTTGGGGCAAGGATTTCTGCCTCTTACTCTGCGTAGTGTCCTCGGAGCCACCTCTGTTAATCTTGCCCATTCAACATTTAATTTATAGTACTCTGCTGCTCCCATTTACCTCAGCTGCTGATATTCAACACCTTTTAAAAGGGAGTAAAAATGGAAAATGGCATTTAAAGAAGGCAAAAAATAGGCTAAAATACCAGCGACACCACATGTCAGGTAATTTCCTTTATTAGAGATACTGTAAGTTTAACAGTGGCCAAATGGGCCATATCCAGGGGGTAGCTAAAGGTCGCATGGGCCCCTACCCCAGGTGCACTCTCAGATCCTTAACTATGAGGCAAGGCTCATTTTAGAAACTGTTTGTGCTGTGTTCCAACTAGGGATGTTGGTAGGCATGTAATCGTGTACTTTAGTAGGCGTCAATGGCATGTAAATGGGTATGAAAGAGCATGGATGTGTTATTGATACTGCTGGATAAAAACAACATAGAAACTTCAGTGAATGTGAGAATGAAAGGGTGTAAATGGGTAGAAGCACGCTGAGTAGTCAGAAAAAACCTATAAGATCAAGTCCATTTACATGTTTACCATCTATCATGACAAAAGTAATTAAAAAGGTATTATTTGACTTACAAAACTAGTACATTATTTGACTTGGTCCAAAAATTTCCAAAATCCATTAAATGGTAAAGTTAAGATTTTCTCTAAATACATCCAAATTTGTGAATACTACTTTCTTGAAGTACTAGTGAGCAAACACAGAAATCAGTAGAATTTTTTTGCCCTCTGTATACCATCACATAAAATGTAATTCATTTTCTAAATCCCGTTCTAGGGCATGGTGATGCCGCTTGAAAATAAAATGCTAGATTTTCCCCCACACAACTCAATTTTAATTAATTTTTTTTGCTTTCTAAAAGACACAAAATGCAAATGACACAGAAAATTACATAAAACAAGTTTTAATTTAATTTTATCAAATATCTCACAAAGCTAAACTGATTTTTTTTTGTCTTAAAAGTAGAGCACGGGTGGTGATTTTTGTAATCAAAGGTACTATTATGAAGCTTGGCTCATCTATGTCAACAATGAATAATGAGTGATGATTGAGCTCATTTTCTTTCAAATCTCCTGCAACAAAATGATTAATTAGTTAATTAAATCCATATATCCCTGATCCCTACCCCAATTTACCCTAAAAAGATGAAAAATAACTGTCAACTCATATTTGTCTTAAAATTCCAAAAAAAATATTCAATTCCAGAGTCGAAATTTCAAGTTCTAACAAATAACAATTTTCCATTTAAACAACATTAAACAAAAACAAAATAACTTTGATTTTATATAAATTCCAACCCTGAAAATTGCAAGTAGCCAATCACAATGTAGAAGATGGGATTTGCACATTGGGTGGCCAATCAAAATTCCATGCCCATGCTCCAAATTGGCATGCCCTGCCCAGACAGGATGTGGCCAGGCCCCCTCAGAGACCCCACTCCACTATTTGAGAAACACTGCCCCGAATACTGATCATAACTGGTGATATATAGTAGACAAACTGCATCTGTCAGTGTGTCTGCACCAAAATGCCACCCCCTTTAAAGTCAGCGCCCCAGTTTGGCCTCCCCAGTCTAACAAGTCAGGACATGTCCCTGTGTACACCCAAGCTGGGCCATTATCCTGCCCCATCAAGAGTCAAAGGCTCATTTGATATTCCTATTAAAAAAGAAAAGTCCCAGCTCAGCAGTCTTGTTCTACAAGTATAAGAGGGGTGGTGGTATCAAAGCTGCTTCTTTGTTAGAGGAGCAAAAACAAATGTGTTTAAAATTCATGAATTCTGGTGCTTTCTTGAGGGATTGCTGCAGGATTTATAAAGCACTTGGTCTGAGGTAACAGAGGATTAGTTTCCCTATTGATTTATCACTGAATTTGACATTTAAGGTTTCAGTTGTTCTCTTCTGCTTCAAATAGTGGAGCTATTGACAGATTCAGGGTGGCTTGTAAGAAGTGCATTTGAGCGTCTGGTTCAGAGGGATTCCAGAGAGCGTTTCGCACACAGTCCCTTTCTCCTGGGATTCATATCCGAGCTGCTGAAGCACTCCGCCTGTTCTTTTTTATTCTCCGTATCGGCACATGAAAGTTCAGTCACGCTTTATGGCTCAAGAAAGGAAGTGTTATGACCAACTTTTCCCCCTTTTTTCACATGAGGCACAGCTGAAATCCATCAGTCACTGCCAGGTGAAACAAGGGTTTGGATGGAGGAAAATAGATGAAGGCCAGGCGCGTGGTGTGAGATGATGAAACAAGCTGTATGTGCTGTACTGTCACACGTGTTTAATTCTATCAGTCCACCATGAAAGGCTGGCGCTTGAATTGGCTCTGAGATTTAAATGGCAGGATGCAGCAGCCACCTCGAACAGTCTGTCCAAATAAATTTTCTGCCTCCAGCAACTGAAATGTTCGCCAGTCTGCGGATTTATCTGACGGTAGTACCAGTTTCAGATTATTTGTCTTCTGAGTCACTGCATTTAACCACAGTAGCTAAACTGCTGGTCTTTACACACGAAACATAGTTTTTTCATTCATTCAAAGCTTTGTAATTAGCGTCCCCTAAAGACTGCAGGGCCTTGATTTGGATCAGCTAACTGGTGTGGTAAATATCTCCATATTCTTTGTCCGGCTTACCATCAGGGGAGATGGCTCTAATTTACGCGTCTCTCCATGGCTGCTTCGATTTCCCAGCCGTGTTGTGTAGCTCCTCTGAGCTCATTAGCTCATGTTGCAGATCAACTGGGATACAGAGCTGCTGTGTTTCACTCTAGGGGGTTGAGGTAATAGAGCAGGAGAAGTGGAGGTGCTTTTCTCTCTTTTTTTGTCTGGGCGCAGTAGGTGGGTGGTGCTTTTGTGAGGAAGTTGGGTCTCCCATCACATCTCTGAACACTTTGAAAAAGATGGCTCAGTTTTTTGTGTCTGTTGTTTTTAAAGGGTATGATTATGGCACGCAAGAAGTTGTAACTGCCGTATATTCAGTGAGTTCATAGCAGTAACCCTGCCTTTTAAAACACATGTAAAGTCAGGGTGCTTCCACACCTTCAGCTTGTTTTCTGTGATCCTAGTCAAATGATTAAATGATTGATTATTTAATCTTTCCTTTGGATCCTTCCCTTTGTTCCTTTAGTCACGTGTTCACACTCAAAGCTGCATTTAAAAAAGCATCCTAAATGAGTTGTTGCATCACTCGGTGTTGTGGAATCCCGTGATGCTCTGCTGGTGAGATGTGAAACATTAGCCTGTTGCTGTTTTCACATTAATTGGTGCTTGAGCAGCAAAAGCATTGCAGAGACCCTGCTGGGTTGCCAATCATTATTATTAAAGTTAATATTTTTACACTGGTTGTTATCATAAATTCCAAGAATGAGTATTACTTCTGCTGCAGCTGCAGTGTGATGAGTAAATATATTTGTTTTGTTTTCTGGGTTGACTGCATTCCATTGAAAATAAATTGCTTCAACGGTCAATTGCAAACAAGCCTAGGCCATCTGTTCTAAGTGATTGCTTGGTTGTTTTGTTCAACTACAGAGTTTGATTGAAGTTGATACTTTGGATGTATTTCTAGCATTTTAACAATACGTCGTGATAAACTATAACATTTTTCTTACCATTTGCAAAATGTGGTAAAAGAAGCCAAAAAGTAGTTGATTACATGGTTTCAAGTTGGCAGACAAATGGTTGAAGAAGGTTACATTTTTTTAAGATAAAGACTCTGTGAACTGTTATTGATATCACATATAAATATATATATATATATATATTTTTTTTTTTTTAAAAGGTAGAGGGATAAATCACATTTGTATTTTAAATGAGACACAGTAGAGGGTAGAACTGTAACATTTCCAATTATTTCAGCCATTTTATGGGTTTAAAATAAATATGTTTTATGTTGTGACTTTTTACAGAAACATCCATGGTCTAAACTGCTTTGATTTGTATCTAACAGAGGTTTTTATAAATGCTGGTTGCAATTTCTCATGATGGTGGCGTCAGATCCTGAGGCTAGACCAACTGGGACCCCCTGGCAGACAACAGCTCTGAAGGTGCACTTTAGCCCATTTGCTTCTGTGTCAGTTGGGTTGAACTGACTTGTTGTGACAGGTGACCAATAGGGAAACCGATGAACAAACAGCAACTCTTGGTATGGGAAAAACTGTTCTCAGAAAACCTTAGTTCAACACAGACATCTTCACTTACCCCTCATTCACATTTTAAATCTAAATCTGTTGCATTCAGAACCTATTGCCTTTAGTGACAAATGCAAGTCAGGAAACACCATGCATCATCATAATCCGAGAATTTATCTTTATGTCTTTGCTCCAGGGTGTGGAACAAACAAAATTTTCTAAATATAGGCCAGAAGAGTTCAGGGAAAAGACAAAGGGGGAGCGATGGAAAGAGATTGTGTCATTAGTTCTGCATACATAAGCATGATCCTCTTTAATGACTTTGTGCCAAATTGTGTACCTTGTTGTTTGGTCAATAAGGTGATTTCATAGCAGAACTGATGAGAAGAAAATATTATTGACTCAGAAAGATCATTCGCACTTTCTTCTTCATAGAACTGCTTTCTTATATTTATGCTTTGGACAACAAGGCCTCCATTTTGAGGCTTTTGAGCGGAAAAATAAACTCAAAATAAGTTTTCTTTGCAGCCCCACAGCTGTGTAATTTCTCATTTAACAGTGGAACTCAGTTTAGTGGGAATTGATTGGTATGATCAAGCAGACTGTTGTGGAAAAATACAGTAGTCTGGCCAATCCACGTTGGAATATGAGTGCAATTACTTTGTCATTTCAGCTGCCTTTGAACGTTTCACAGATTGTGTGGTGACACTTTTCGGACTTTTAGGGATTCAGTGTAACTGTCAGCCAAAAAAATGGACACACGGAGCCCTGTGATTTGATAAGCTTTAGCTTTTGAAGTGCTATTGCAGTGTCTTAATTGTGACAAATGTCTCTGAATGTGCCCTTTTTACTGATACAGCAAGGCATTATAAATTTCACTTTGTGGTCTTGAACGATTAAATGTATGTTTGCAGGTTTTTTTGCACTTCAGTGACAAAATCCATTTGAGGTATGGCAAAAATAATTTTGTTCTTTAGTTTTTTGTTAAGTAATTACATTACCTCAGATCTATTCAACATTTTCCAGTCAGACCCTCGACTTTTAAAGCTATGACAAAACATACCTTGTCTTCCATGACATCCACATGTTTACTGTTGCAAATGAACCCTGGATATACCACCAGAGACAGATAAATAAGGAGGCAGGTGATGCTAATAAAAGCTGCTGTTATTGTACCTATCTGCCTTGTGTTTTGTGCTTCTTACTTGAGATGGAAAACTCTACTCTCTCTAATGCTCCAACTGTTGTTATTTACTCTGGTGGATTTGAAGTTTGTATTCACTGGGACATGGATGTTTGGGTGGAGTAGATGGTCATCAGCTCACAACTCATTTTGTTTTGATTAAAGGCCCCCTGGTGACAAAAATATCTTTCTGCCTTTAATTAAATTGTATTATTTATGTATCATTCATTTGTTTGGATTTTTACCACATTTTAAAAAAAATATTACATAAACAGTAACCTGACACACCAGATGGACCGTTCAGTATATCTCACTAGTTCATCTTGGAAACAGCCCTTAGAAAGTGTTTGAGGAGAGCTGGACCAGAAGCATATCCAGCAGGTGACTGGATGATCGTTCCGTCAATCAACATTTATGACGAGCCAGACAGATAATGTTGTTGCCGCTTCTGGGATACCGAACATGAGCCACTTCATAAAACAAACTCTCGTCAAAACATGACATTATCTATACCGCTTATCCCTTTCAGGGTCACAGGGGGCTGGAGCCTGTCCTAACTGGCATTAAGCGGGAGGCGGGGTACACTCTGATCCAGTCGCCAGCTGATCGCTGGGCCACATGGAGAGACATACAACTGTTCAAGCTTGCATTCACACCGAAAGGCAATTTAGAGTCACCAGTTTGAGCATTAGCGTGCTTTTGACCTGTGGGAGGAAGCCAGAGTGCCCAGAGAGAACTCACACATGCACAGGGAGAACATACACAGAAAGGCCCAGGCCAACATGGAGATCGAACCAGCAACTTTCTTTCTGTGAGCTATTTGTACCACCGTGCTGCCCTATAGAAGTATCATTTGGTGCCAAACAAACACAGACATCACCTTATCACTGAATAAACTAAGAAATCAAGCTGGCTCTGTCCTTCAGTCTGTAAATGGATATCGTTTGTATTGTTCCTTGGGTATTTTCTTTCACAAAACAAACAAGATACTACCGCTACTTCCTCCTCAAGCAACTGTGTAAAGCTGTGATCATCAATTTAGTTTTACCTTAACCTTTTCCACAGAAAATAGGACTCGTCATATAAAAATGTTATAAAATACAATATAACGTCACTGAGTGATTTTCGCTTTGGTTTTTCTTCCAACTCATCAGTTGCAGGGATCCCACACTGTGCCCTCTCTCTTCGACAAACACAGATCTGAAAGAAAGCAGCAAAACAAACTGTCATTTATACATGAGTAGCCTTGCAGATAAAACATTGCGGATGAAAACTGAAGCAGTGCTGCTGGTGTCCTTGTGTTGCAGGAGCAACTATAATAAACTAGTATCTGTCCTCCCCTCTCTCTTCATCCCGGGAAGACCAATCAATGCTAATCTGCACCTAAGCAGTGAATTAATGTAGAAATTGAGAACAGCTTGCTGGTTCAACAACTCAGCATTTTTTCTGATACTGAAGGCAAATTACGGTGAAATCAATGTTTCCCAGTCGCTCTCCACCTCCAGCTCTGCTGAGGATGATTACAGAAGATCAGTTTCTATGTCTTCTGTGAGCAAACAAGATTATTTTTAGATTACTCTGCTCATGTTTAATTAAGATTGTATGCTATATACAGGTAGATCATGGGTGGAAAGAAATCACATTGTCTCATGTTGCTATAATTTACTTTTACCTTTTTGAGTATTTTTAAGAATCATGTCACTTACTTTTACTCAAGTAATATATCTGGGAAGTATGCACTGTGCTTTTACATAGTAACAGGGTACAATTGGAAAAACATTAGTTAAGCCAGCTGAAACTCTGCATCAAATAGAGTTGACAAAATACATTTTTTAACTTCCATGCTGGTAACAAGTTCAGTGTCACTGTAAACTTTTGTTGAGTCATCAAATCCATATTAATCACAATTGCAATGAAAACACTACTCCACTTGAGAGGCTTGAACCCTTAGCTACATCCTCTTAGTCATTTAAAGGATGATCAAAAGCCTCATCATTCTTTTATCTTGAAGCTTTGCACAGTGAATATCTGATGACTGACTATGAAGCTTGCAAATCCAGCTGCTTTGCAAGGTTAAGTATTATATAATTAGGGTCAAATATCTAATTTATTATGCTGTTATGTACTGGATTACATAATAGGTTGACTCATCATACTCCGGCTGTTGTTCTTAATTTATGACTCAGAAAAGTGTACTCAAAACTCTCATAAGTACATTTTGAATATAGAGATTCCTAAACTTTCATTGAGTGGATCAATAAAGTGCTGCTTCTACTTGTAATTGAATAAAAATTTAACAAATAAACCTCTCTAACTTTCATTGATATGTATGAAGCTTTCCTCACCTTTGCATGTTGCAAATCCTCAAACCTTCATTTCCTGCTTTAACAGTCATGTGGAGACAGTGTTTCTCTGAAATTACCAGAGGCTTAAACAGCTGTAATTAAGCTCATCAGTCGAAAAGCTGTAGCATCCTCAGTCCAGCTCCTTTAGTCTTCCAGAGGTTATCCACTGTGGACTGAGGATGCATCAATGACCAACTCTGAGGCCTATTTCCCCTGAGGTCACTACTCGATTGATTCAATTGGATCTTTTTTTCTTTCCCCACCCAACAACCCACATAGCATCCTTGAGAGCTTGTTTCCACCCATCTATGTCCTTCCCCCTTTTTCTCAACAACATTTATAGAAACAACACGGCACAAAACGTCGAAACCAGTGGTAGAAGATTGACTTAGAGTGTGTGTACTTTACATGTGCCATCTTGAATTTGGGTCAGGGGCTAAGGCATTCACTTCTTGAATGGTAATGAGCCCAGGACACGACTCCAGCAGGGCTCGAACACGCATGGAGGCACACACTCATCTGTGTTGTTAGCCATGACAAATGAGAGACAGATTTATGCCCCGACATTAGAGCAGTTATTGATTTATTTAGCTGAACCGCTGCAGATTACCTCTGCATTATAACTCAGCCGTAAAATGTTACATATTGTGTCTTTTTTTTAGATGGAAACACATCAGTACAAGCACTGACTGGATGATTTTAATGCTTGACATGTTTTTATTGCTGCTTCTTAATGGAAAAATCTCACATTACATGTAGCATACTGTAAGATTCGCACCAGCAGCCTCGGTTATGGGAGTGTTTGTTGTGTTTTGAAATGCGTGTGATGCTTCAGAGCCAAACCCAGATCTTCATCAGAGCAGGTTGTTGCGGTGCTCCCGTTACGTCTGATCCAATTTGAGCTTCACTCTTATTTGATGTGCATGAGGTGTGCTCACAAGCAGCTCTAATATTTCCCCTGAAGAGGAAAATGCAGTTGCTAGTCGAGATTCTTCACTGCTACAGTCGCTGGATACTGACTGGCTGACAGATTGTGTAAACCTTACAGGGATTATTACCTTTGTTGCTGTGTGCAGATTCCCCTCCTTATCACAGCCACTTTGAAACCGTCCTTTTGACTTTGCCTGAGTCTTATCACAAAACTTAAGCAAATGGCTCTGCTTGTTTATTTTACACCAATTTTGCAATTACCAGACCTAATGCCAGACATGAGGGAGCATTTGCTTTAGGTATCTGTTCTGTTTCAAAAGATATCAGGGTTTTGCGTCTCCTACAAAATTGCAAATCTGAAGTAGTCTGGTTGCCTGCAGCATGTTAAGTCTTAGATGAAAAAAGGAAGTATGTAAAACCAGCCTCGTTCTATCACTTTGGTATTCAAACTAGGGCACACAGGGGTGTCTCAGATCTTACTTTTGCTGAAATCTTGAAAGTTTAATTAAAGAAACGCAGGATCCATACAGACAAAATGACTTTTGTTTGTTTTAAATCTGAGAAGATGAATGGGTGGAAGCATACTTAACATCTTTTCAATAAATTCTCCTTTTATAAATTACAAATAGTTTAAATAATGCAGAAAACAGAAAATGGAAACATTTTCCTTGTTCCCCCAGTCATTAATTTTCTCACTGTTTAATTCAATGAATAAAATGTTTAAGTGTAAATATTCATAGTTCATCAAATCCTGTAATTTGCTGCTGTGTTTATACTTTGATTAATGCATTTGAGTTATTTTCCTTATACTTACTAATGACTATGACTAATAAATATACTGAAGATTTGTTAATTTGGTAAAGTTAGTTTATATAGGAAGTAAGTCTTTGCATGGCAAACATGCTTATGAAATCGGGCAACTTACCACTTTTCTTTGTACACTGACACAGACAGAGTGTGTCGATTCTGGCTTGTCAGCCCACTTGGTTGTACGCAAACACTGAGGCCACTTTGGATTCTGCTTTATTTCGGGTAACAAGAAACCTGACCCAGCACATTCAGAGTCAAAGATTGTCTAAAAGAAAATGAGGTATTTAAGGACCCAAATGACCATTTTGTCGTCTGTTATGAACTGATTAAAGACTTGTCACCCTACATGGCCTTCAAAAAAGAAGGCACTTGATATTTGATAGCATCATTTCTCTTCGTTATGTTTCTGATTTATGCTTAGTGACCTGACCAAAATCCACACAATAGGGACCTTGGCATGGATCCATTTGATGTCAAAGTCCATTCAGTTTAAAAGTGAGAATGCAAATATGTTATACTTGGGCATTGTTCCCTAGTCCACTTGTCAAGTGTAATGACAAGATGTGAACACAAATGTGCTTGAGTACGAGATATTTGCTGCTTAATCTTTGGACACTTCTCAGCAAATGGAGGGGTTAAGGCAACTCTAAACATCTTCTCCAATTAACCTGTCATATTGAGCGATCGTGTTAGGGGTTGGTACTAGAACAAACCCCACGTAGAGGAAGTCAGCATGAAGGGCAAAATGTTTCATATCCAGGCCATATAGAAAAATATATTTAATATTGTGAGGCTGCTGGAAATATGCAGCCTTAATACAGAGGCAGTTGGCTTCAGATTCAAAAGGCAGGAAAACTAATTCTTGGCATTTTATTACTCATACTTTAACACTCTGAATTGTGTGTAGCCACCCACCACTAGTAAACACCGTAGCTCCAATAATGGCTACTGCCATGCTGCCATGATGCCCATCAAGCCGATGTCTTGAGTCTGTCTATATATTGTGTTGCATGTACATTTATGTGGCAGCCTTTTGTCCAAACACATCATTCCTGAGACAAATAGACAAATCTTGAGCCTTGGATCAATAAGGGCACAGAAAGAAAGAATAAGCAGAGAGCATATATTGCAACTAACTGTATTTTAACCTTGAAACGATGATTTAGTATGGTGGCTGTGTCTCCAATACAACAACTCAACCAAAACAAAGTCAAACCACATTAAGCATGAACATCTGGACGTCAGGCTGCAGGGAGAATTGTAGGCTGCCGTTGCAACTATTGCTAACAGTAGCCACGTTTCCCTCCGCAAACAAACTTCACTCTGCATACCTACTCATGCTGTGATCCTATGGTTCATTAAAAAGTGTTCAGTTTTGACTGTTTCTGTGTGATTTCTTATGTTACATAAGCCAAACGAGCAATTAAATTATCACTTTACATGGATTTAAAGCTGTTTGACTCTGAATCATAAAAATGATTTAAAACTGAATCTGAGCCCAGGTACAAAAATCAGATCAATTAGTGTGATACTGAAAGATTTACAACACCATGCACAATGATAGGCATGTTTTATCACAGGAAACCCTTAATTAACAATCAGATAAAGTGAAAAATTGGAGCAGAGATGTGCCATGCGTCATTAGCAGTCCCTGTCAGTAGTCTTTTTTTTTTTCTTTTTTTACACAGATGTCTCCATTTCTCTTATTAAGCCACCCAGGCTGCAGTAATGGCTGACTTAGGATGACAGCTGAATACAAAAGAATGAGTCACAGCAGAGCACAGTGTGGACAGACGGGGGTTAGGAAAGGAGTCTAATCTGAGAAGTTGATTATGGGGTCATCTCCACCATCACTGAATGATCTCTTTCATCCACAGTGAGCCAGAGTAATTATTAACACACACCTCCTGCCTGTGTGTGCCCTCATCGGAACAGTGTGCGGGGACAAACCCTCCTCCACTCATTTTGTCCTGTGATAATTTAAAGAAAAGGGCAGTGTGGTGTATGTGAGGTCAGCCCATTAATGCCCCCTCCGTTTCATACACTTTTCAGATATTCCATGGTTTACACGTTGTCAGTTTAGATCCCCATCACGACAGCACTTTGAGCGCGCTCATGCTGGTTGCAGGGTCTTTTCTTGAGCACAGTTTACAAGTGAGGAGGGACAGATGGGGTTGGCCAGATTTTCCTCCCCAGTCCCCTTCTGAGAGGACAGACTGGCAGGGACTAAACGCTGTGCTTCTCCTGGGTGGGAAGAAGTGAAGCATAAAGGCAGAAAGATGGGGGAGGGACTGTCTTCCCCAGAGCAGACGAGGTAAACACATTGATGTTCGATGACAGCTCTCCTAGAGGTGAGTCACTCTCAAATCCTACTCCCTCTTCACAGCATCCTCAGTGTTTACTCCAGGGAACAAACCTGAAAATCATTTGAGGCTTTTAGGAAACATTGAAATTCAGTCACTGCTGTTGAAACTGTGCTTGAAATACACATAAAGACATACTAGAACCGATACCTGACCATTATATGAACCTGAGATATCTGTACAATTGGCAGACAGTAAATCTACAGGGGTGGGCCAAGGAAAAAGGCTGTGGTGCTTGATGGGGTTGTTTTGTGAACAGTACACTTATTTTTTTGTCTTGTTGTAACAGCACGTTTTTTGATAAACACTGGATTACAGTGCTAGTTAAGCACTGGGGGTAACTTTGTTGAAAAAATGCTGAGTTTTGAACCTTTAACCTGTCATTTGTTCCTCTAGATTTTACCAACCAGGCACCACTTCTGAGGCAAAATAAAAATCTAACCAATACTCAGCCCATAGTTTGCTTCACCCCGTTAATTAATGTGTTTTCATGCTGATAACACTCATGCCTGATTAAAAACATCTAAGAGTCTTTAATGGAGAGAGAACAGGTCATGCTCACCTCTGTGAATCTGTGAATTAACCTCAGTTAGATCTGATCAGATGTGATCTGTGCTCTATTTAAGTCCTCCCTCATCTGTCCTTCACACTCCAGCTCTGCAGAGGTCAAAGACCAGAACTGGGCTGTATCAGCTGTATGTGAGTACAACATAGCCTAGCTTAAAGTGAATCTCTGATTAAGAGTGGAGTTGTTGCATTGCAGACATTTTTGTGTTGTATGTTGAAACAGCCAAGATGGTTACAACGTGCTGCGGGTTACATCTTGGATCTTAGACCTCATCATTGGTGTAAAGTGTAAAGGTGATGGTTTCAAAGAGTGGGATAGTAGACACATCCCACAGAATGGTCTGATGATTACGGCTTTATTTACAAAATCATAATCATCATCATAAGAACTAGCTGAAAAGGCTTCACTCTGTGTCAGGCTTGTTTTGGTACGATGATTGTAGACTAAAGGTGTAGGCTTTGAGAATTACCCAGTCAAAATGTTTTGTCAGATCTTACATTTTTGTTGCCATTTGTCAATTTATGGCAGTTAATTAAGTAATTTCTAGTTTTTTTAGAGATCATTAGACAAGTAAGGCACCACATAATGAAATATAATTGGTAAGATGAAGTGAGTGTGATTTCTGTGATAATATTTTGGCAAGTTTATACACAAAAATCTTCAATCTCGGATGAATTTTGTGTCTTGTAATAATTCAAGTATGGCAGAGCTTTAGTGACAAGCTAATTAGTTTAATTAAAAGTTATAATGTACAAAAAACAGTGTAATATATGTCAAAGGAAAAGTGTTACATGTCAAAAAAAGTGCAGGATATGATCTGTAGACTGTATGATATCAGATTCCTACTGTTTAAAATAAAGGACAACACATCACACCGTTGCACCATGGATGTGCACATGGTTTGTGTATTTGTTTCCTGTGGCATTGTTCACCTTCAGCTTTGTTCTTTTTTTGTTTCTGTAGTTGGCCAGAGTACAGTGAGATTTTCCTGTGGGGATAGATAAGTAAAACTTATATTATCTTGGAACAAAAATGTTTTTTTTTCTTACAGGCACATATGTCAAAGCTTTAGTAGCCATATTCACAGTGGAATCTAGCTAAAGATCTTTGTATTTTGCTGCTATCAGTAAGTTAACACGGCAAGTAAACATTTAAAACGTCCTCCTGAGGCTAAATGATGAATGGAATTTTTAAGACATCCTGATAATTTGAGACAGAATCATTCATATCAACATAGTTGACGTTGTTGACCGAAAGTTAGACGTCTGGCTGTTGCTTGGTAACAAAAGAAAGATTGTTTAAAGTACCACACATAGTAATAAGATTATTGACCACGAAATACACCTATTTTGTAAACTAAGGTTGTTGTTTTTTTTTCTTTCTGTCACAATATGCAAAAGACTTTTCGGCAAAGCCAAAGTGACAGCAGGCATTTATGTCTCTAAAGGGGACTTTTAAGCTAGATCCAAGGAGGCCACCATACTAAATAAACTTGATCAAAATAGGTTTTTGTTAACTTATACCAACAAATGGGTCATTTTCTCTAATCAGTGTTATCCTTTCTTGCCTGGTACTTACCAGTGAGCAGACTCTAATATGTGACATGAAGACACAGCCAGCCACTGAATAATCGGAGAACATGTTTCATGAAGCGAAATTAATTGCTTCTATGTGTTGGCTCCATAATGCTGTATGACTTATAAACTGTTCTGTACTTTCAATAGTAGATTGTCTTGCTGCTTGAAAAAAACTGAAATGATCTCCTTGCAGTTAAAAAAAGCCACAGATCCAGAGGAAGCTACACTGCTGCCACTATGTCCCTCAGTGTTCCTTTGTTTTTGGAGGTACTATCAAAGTAAACTCCTCAAAAAATGTTTGAAAACTTAATTTTCACATTTTTCCTCCCCTGTAATGACAGTAGTTGGTATTATTTTACATCATCGGACATTCTGATCAGTCACCTTTACAATGAGGTAAAAATTGACAATTGTAAGGATCGTGCATTCGTGGAATAAGCAACACATCTAGATGTGCAGGTAGTGCCCAAAAAATTTGTCCCAATTGGATGATTGCAATCTCCTAAAGCAGAGTTGTTATACTTAAAAAAAACTGCCTGGTTACAAAAGTAAGTGGAGTGAAGCTGAGTTGAGCCAGTGCCACAAATATAGAATCACCAAAAGAGGCAGAGCTCAGAGTGGTCTGAAGCCTCTTGGCAAACAGCAACTCTGCCCTGGCTTGTAGTAGTATCAGACTGCCCTATGCTATGCAGAGCCCAAATGTTGTTAAAAAGAATTTTTAAAAAATGCATGTTTTGACCTTTACTACCACAACAGTTTTTGACTGAAAAAAATGGGCATTTTGACATATGTGTGTCTGTGACTCCTGGTGTTTCTATAGCCTGCCTCAAGTGGACACTTACCGACTCACGTCACATATTCCTCCACGCAGCGCTGCCACGACTTCCAGATAAACTTTATTTTTCCGAAAAGTTAATGCAATCAAAAAAAATTATAGGTAGCGTTCTCTTAAACTGTGGTATAATTTTTTGATGGGAGTTCTTGTAGGCAGAGAAAATACCCTTTGTATTTGGTACAATACTTCCCTGTTTGCGACTGATTCTGTGTCACAAACTTTTACAAATTGTGGCTTACTGAGGGAGAGGAGAGAACTTTCTACTGTATCTAATGTACTTAGAGTCCATATGGAGCTCATACAACCCCACTTCAAAAGCTGAACTATCCCTTTAAAGTGTTAACCTACCAAGTAAAAGTCAAACATTTGCTCTGCCACATCAATTCTTCACATCTCTGCACATCTTCCAAAAGTAAAAGATGTCTATCGAAGGCAGGGAAAGAGCATTGTCATGATGGCTTACATCTAAAATCAAACAAACCCATTCTTTTCTCTAACTGGCAGCTTTGTGTGGGAAATGGGGTTTATAAACTCTTTTCATAGTGTCAACAGAGAATTAATCTACTCATAAAAGACAATACAAACAGGATATTCACTTTGTTTACTCACTCTCTTACAACATATACTTCTATTTTAGAGTAATTGGCATAAGTGTAATACCCAGCAGTGGTGTTATACATCTCAAGTGATGTTTTTCCTGCAGAAAAAAAGAGATAAATAATCAGCGGATAAACTCTGGTGCACCTGGAGAGAAACGGTCAGACCGAGGACTTAAATTCTCACTAAATAAGTCAGTTGATACTTCCTTTTCACAGCTCTGAACTCCCCAGCCTGATTATCAGTGCTAAGAACACACAGCACAGTTTACATTCATTTTCTACATTATTCATGCAGAAATCACATAGGCTTTTAAAATTCTGTAATGCCAAGCAGGGCTTTATGAGAGAAATTAAGCATATTAACCATACTATAATGGAACTTACAGACTCCTTCATTTATTGAGTGAGTCATTCATTATGTATCATACTCTGTCTGTGTATGTAGAAAAGTCATGTCAGCGCAGTCAGTGCTAATACTCTGCTCTCTCTGTAGTGTTTATTCATGTATGCAGTGTTTTTACGTACAAATTGTTTGCTGCATTAGCGATGATACATGCTATATGAGATGTGGGGTAAGCAATGAGATCGGAGGTCTAGCTTTAGAAATGGGACAAATTGGGCTTCAAATGTATCGTGACAGTCTTGAAAGAATTAAGGCAGTCCCCCTTTCATGTCAGGGCTGAAGTGTCTGTTTGCTGCTTTCTGTCAATACTATTGAGAGATCAGTAATTGGCATTTAAACACGCATCTCTGTTTGCTGTAGTTAGAAAGCTGTCTCACATCTTCAAAAGCCTCCTTCTCTCCAGTTCATTTTCCCTTGATGTGCTTACCTTGCAAGAGGGATGCGAGTATGGGTGGGTGGGGGTGGGGGGACTGTCCTACAGCATGTTTCCACTGCATCTTTAATTCCTTGATAGTTGATTGGAGAGATGAAGCCCTTCAGCTTAAGTCCTGCCAAACTGTCAGTGACTCATTTGCATGGGCAATAACTGATGACGTTTTCTCACTACAATTATGCAACTGAAACTATGACCAAAATCTACTCAAACATTCTTGTTATTGATTAGTGACTCCATATTGGCCATATTTACAAATATGTCAGCGTTTTGAACTATCCCCCATCTATATGGCATAGTTACAAGGTATGAAATGAAAAACTAGCTGTTAGTTAGAAGGAGAACAAATGACTAACAAATGGCTAATTAACAAGGGAACAGCTAAGTTGTAAACTGCAGTTAATGGGGGAACAAATACATAATGTTGTCATGGAACAAATGGGTTTATAACAGCCATAAACCTACATCAAATTGGTAAGGTACTAAATGAGACAGTAACTGATAAATAACTAGTGAAACATTAAGGAAGTAATACTTGTTAAATGAATCAGTATGACCAGTACTGTGTAGCTGCTCTGTGTGATGCGCCACTTCACATTAGGGTAAATAAAATAAAATGATTTCTGGGTTATCAATACATAAATCAGTATTTCATAATTATGACGATCAACTGAAAATGATCAAATATTTTATAAAACTTGATATGGAGTTTCTTAGTACCTGCACACTAACCACAATAATTAATTATCAATTAGTTCCTAATTTATGACCTGTTAGCTAGAAGTTACCTTGATATAATTATTAAGCAACAAAAATGATCTCAGTGCAAAGTAACTAGTGATGCTAATTCTTCCTATTGTAGGACTGAGTTATCCTCTCTTTACTCGGTGACAGGGCCATTTTTTGTGTGGATGAATTATCAGTAAGCCAGTCACTGGTTCCTGTTTTTCTAACAAGTCACTCCTTGTGGCTAATTTTTAAGAACGCAGCAGGAAATATTTTAATGTAGCAGCGATGAATGTGAGAATTCTCTTCAATGGAAATCCCATTTCATGCTGGCCTACATCAGAATAGATTTAAAAGCCTGGTGCGGCAGCTATCTGGCTGTTTTTCATATAAACTGTGGTGGGCGGTCAGCTTTATCATCCATAGAATTCCTCTCTGATCAGCACTTTCCATTTTCATTGCTGAGACAAGAATAACTTCATACAATGACATTAATTTGCAGAGGATGTGCTCCGTTAGAAAAACAAACCAAACATCAGTATGCTCTGAAAGGGTTTCACTCTGCATCAGTGCTTGTTACAGGAAGATGGAGAGGGCAGCTGCAGGGGTTCAGATCTTCATTGCTTCAGAGTCCATCTCACTTTCAGACTTTTGCATTAGTTGAGATTCACTGTATTTTGAGTAAAGACTGTGAACACTGGGAAGCCGCTTGCTGTTTGCATTTTGTGTTGCACATATGCAAATACACTTGACTTGACTTATACTAAGATGGCAGCCAAGGTCAGAGAGTGTTCCCTATGTATATTCATTTACCTGAATTTATATTCATATGTATTTAAATGCTGCACATCTTTCTTGTACTTTCCAACATGTATCCAAAGCAAAGACAAACAGCAGCAGTTGTATCGGGCTTTGTTTTTGTGCTGTCACTCACACCTCCTATTCTGCGCACATAATCATTTATTACAGTCATTCAGATAATACAGCTGGTTTTGGCGATCACCCTTTGTGCTTTGTAGTGTGATTGTCAGTGCTGCACAGCAAACAAAAGCTCCTTTTGAAAGAGGCTCAGTGATAGGATGAAGGTGAAAGAGTAGGTTGCCTTACAGCGTGTTTTTCCTGCACAATTGAGCTCATTGTCTCTAGCTTACAGGAGATGTGACCTTTTCTTTACAGTCACAGGAGACACAAAGCAGTGACAGTTTGGAAACTGAGAAATTACCATTTTTTGCTGCAGCAGAAGTCAGGTCTTAAGAGCTGGGTTTAAGAAGAGAAGGAAAAATCTATTTAACCAGTTAAGGAACATTTATGACTTAAAATTTTGATTAGGTTGCATCATACTGCTGCCTGTTTTGGAGTAATGCATCCATATTTATCTTCCTCCACTCTAAGTATTTTTAACTTATTGATGACCTGTCATCCACAAAAACAGCAGATGCCATTCTGGCTTTCCTAAGGAGAATGTTCTGAGAAATAAGCTGGCATGGAGGACTTAATGTCATTTTGTTTCAAAATACGGTCTGTCACATGGTTTTTTAAGCTTTAAAGTAAAAAAAAAAAAAAACAACAGACAAGGCACACCATTTTGACATTGCACAGAATGCTGCCTGATGTGTGTGGCATACAGTCAGTTAAGGCATGTCCTTCATATTGCTTTTTACATGGCACACTATGTGGGTGCAACGTCAAGAGATTAGACTAAGTAGTTTGATTTAACTTAGGTGTGTTTTGAATGATTTGGGTGTGATTCAAACTATTCACAGTCATAGCCCTCCTTCTGAATGTGCGCCTGCTGCCTGGCATGTTCTTATTTACATGTTTGTTGTTCAGAAGGAGGCCAAATTCTGTTTCCATTACACTCTGTAAAACAAAAGTTTTGTGTCTTCTAGCTCATTATGTTATTAAAACATATTTAAGTGTATCATCAAAATGCATATCAACTCAGTTGAGGTCTGTGAGGACAATCTTTGTTTCTAATTTTGAGACTTTTTTAAGGGTTTCTGCTTTTGTTTTAGTGATAGAATAAATACAGTTGGAGATTAGTTTGAGAGAAAGAGTAGGGCTTGACATGCAAAAAATAAGCCTACACACAAGAACTTATTAAAGACATTATGCGGTAAGTGTATGCTGTAAGTATTTAACAATAAAATGCTTTACATGCTTCATGTCTGTTATAAACATAAATTAACAGTCACCATGAAAGGAGCAGAGACTTTGTGCCTTTTAGAAAAAATATCACTATCTGTACATAAGTTATGAGTTAGGAAAGATTTTGAAACTGTCAAGAATCCAGCATCATGTATCACTTTTATAACAATTTAACTACAAAGCTGGCAGAGCGTGGCACCCACTAGAGGTGTATGGTATGCCCCTTGCGGTGTCTGCACCTGAGCTTGGAAACAAAGGCTGATGAACGGCCTTTCATTCCTGTATCCATTTGACAGAGGAGCCAGAATTAGCTCCAAATTCTTTTAAGTAGTTTTTAGGTGATCTACAGCATGTTTTGTTACCTACAGATAGAATTGCATCAAAGATCCACCTGAACCCACCCTATTCTAAGACAAATACATCTGCGCTCTCATTTGTTATTTCAACAGCATGAGTCCTGGGCATTGAAGGGGGAAAAAGGAATGACACTTGTGCTGCATGCTTAGACACCTTTCACAAGGTGTGCAGTAAGCTTAGATTAAGTAAGATATGCTGATGTGACAGCTGTTGAAGATATAAATGTGTTTTCACGTCGACATGGCTTTCAGACCAGCCATGAGTGAAATGTGTTTGTCATGTCACCTATATTGATTACAGTTCCTTATCCTTATCAGTCCTCCTGGCATACACATTAGGTCTGCTTTTCAGTAGATTTTCTACTAGAAAATGAAAGTATAAGTTCCAGCATCTCCAGCCACACTGCTTTCTCTATGTCATTAACACTAACTCATTACACTGCAGATACCCAGTCATATACAGGCTGTGGAGTGCACGCAGGGGGTAACTAAAGCTGCTGAAGAGGAACAAATGGGCTCCACCAGCAGCTGTACTAATAATACCCTCACCTCATGTTCTCTGATATTAACTAATAGAAATGAGGAGAATCTGGAGCCTAAACTAACGTTTCCTGGCAATGTGTTATTTTTAATAATGCTTTAAAAGTACACATTTCAGTATGTACACATGAGGCATAAATATTGCCCCAGAAGCAGCTCTTATAACCAGCCGAGCTCAGTTTGAAACAGCCTCTGGACACAGCGATAAGTCGAGATGGCATGGATCAGCTTTAGCCCTATCTTCTGCCTCATTTGTTCCTGTCTAAACGAGATAGGCCTGCTATCTGCTGGCAGCTCTCCCGCAGTGACACAGTGACAAAACGACAGGCTCTCTCAAAGCATCACCTGTGCTGTGTGTGGCTTATGGCTGACTTGTCCCTTCACCAAAATCCCATGATGGAGGGCAATTAGCAGACAAAGATGTGATAGAAGCATGTCAGGACAGCAGGGGTGCAAACTATCTAAGCTGACACCTCTGATGTTGTTACCACAGGTGGATAGGTAGACAGGCAGATAGTCTCCTCTCTTGAAAATGTCTCTGTCACAATGGCAGACACAGGAGGTACAACAAGATGGACCAGAATGGTTATCGCTGCTGCCCCTCTGCCAGTACAGCTCTCCAAACACTCGGCGTATCCAGAGACATCTGAGGTGGCCTACTCGAGAGACACCCAGCATGGCAATTCTTTAAGCATGTGTGTAATCTAGACACATTCCTGGGTAAACAAGCCCGTTCTGAGCAGGGTTATTTGCATGTTACAGCAGAAGAAAGAGAGGAATAAGGAGGGAGGAGCACAGCACCTGTTGCTGTAGTGTCTGCTGGCTGTGCTTTGATTTATGAAGGAAAGCAGTCTGGCTCCAATCTCCCCACGCTCCTCAAGAGATTTAAGGGTTTTCATCGACTTTCAAAGGACTTTTACTGTTTCCTTTCTTGCACGCAGGCTGGGTGTATAGAGTGTGTAATAATGCTGGATGTAGATACCAAGGAGTGCAGGTATAATTAAGGCAAAGCTTGCTCTTTCCTTTGTGTCTGTGGGCTGCAGTGGTGTCTGTTATGGTATTTTTAGTTTTACAAATTAGTCATAACAAAAGAAAACGTTTTTATTTTTGGCTAAAAGGCAAGACATGAAATGTAATGGTGGCAATACATGTTTCACATCAACAGAGATTTAAGTCCTGGACACCAAGGTTTGAGCATCTTTTCTGGTTAATTTTCAAAAACACCTGACCAGTGAGCATGTTGTACAAAATATCTGAAACATTTATGTTCAGAAGTTCTTACATTACACATTTTCTAATTGTGTGTGAGTTTAAAATGATCCAGTCTGCTTTATTTCAATTACCAGTAGGATTAGAAGTACATAAAATGAAAAATATCTTTAGTCATATTTTTATTAAAAAGGAAGAAAGCATGGTTGAGACTGAAATACACCAGCTGTTCATTGTAAAATTAACCAATGCAATAGATTCTATATGTTGTAAGAGGACTTCAGGGCTCTGGCTCAAAGCAGACTGTTTCCTTCCTTCAGATATTTTTTTGGAGTGCAGGTTGCTGGCTGAGCATTAATAGCATAAAGAGCAAAGTGATCTTTTCTGTGCCTTCCTGCATGTAGCCACCCAGGTTATCAGCTTAAGTCACTGTGTCCAGCCGCAGCACCAGTCTGGGCTGTAATGGCAAATCTTCTGATATTATCCACATCTTTGCACAATCTTCCCTCTGCAGGGCTGTTCCATAACACTGGAAATGAAGAGTGAGAGAGGTCAGGGCAGTCAAATAAACAATTTTAGACGCAGAATTTCATTATGTGTAGAGCAAAGAGAATGGTGTGCTGAGAGATTTGTTTTCTCAATTAAGTGCTGCCTGCAGCTGCACATGGGATATTTTTGTTTCCTGTCTGCAGTGATTAATCAGGAGAACGATCATAGAACTTCTGCTTTGTTCTTGGACTTAAAACTTTCCTCTTCAGCTCGCCTGCTGCTCCAGAATGGAGGATTAAGTCGAGGAAATTATTTATTGCTTCACTGGGACTGGCCCTCCTCTCCCTCCTATTGTTATCCCTACTGTCAGAGATCCCTGGTAAACACAGCTCTTCCTTTGTGGTTCTATATTGCTTTGTTGTATTTGTCTAACAACGTTCTCCAGGTGATAATAGGTGTGAAAAATTCAGCACCAAGCAACACATGCTTTTACAAGGAAACAGATGTGAACACTAAAAAAAACACTTTAATACTGTAGATACAAGAAGATGTACAGCCTGGTGGTCTAACGCCTCTGTGAGGTGAACAGTTGGCAGATAATAAAAGTGTGGGGGAAAAAAGAGACTGGGGTGTTTTTTTATGGAAATTTGATTGGTAAAAAAAAATCATATTTCTTGTTTCAAGGTGCATTTGTTTGAACAATATTGAGGCCTCAGTGACCTTGACCTTGTACCTCTCCAATGTACTCAGCCCTTATTTTCTGGGATCAAAAAGACGTACAATATTTGTGGATAACTTGAAGAAAACCCTTTTAAGCTTTATTAACATAATTTTCCAAGAAAGGGATTAACATGAGACGTTATGACCTTGACCTTTGACCTTGGAAAACCAATTTCATCCTGTGCATCCTTGAGTTATTTATACAAAGTTTGTTGAGAATCCCTGAAAGCTCTCTTGAGATATTACACAAAGGGGATGAAGATGGGGACCCAATACCAGGACCTTTGACCTACGTATGACTACCAAATTCTACTCACTACATCTCATAGTCAGAGGCAACGTTTGAAGAGAGTCTCTCAAAGCATTCTGAGGTAAAATCTTTGAGTTTACGGTATGAAAGTAAGACACAGGTACTCATAATTCTGACCCAAGATCTAAGCAGCCTGGTCTTAAGCCAGAGAGGATATTTGTGTGAGGTTTGGTGGAAATAACTTTGAAAGTTTGTAATATTTTGTTTTCACTGACAAGGGATGAACATGACGCTCCACTACCTTTATCATATGAACCTATAATCTACCCAGTCTTAATTAAGTCAGAGAGGGATGGGTGGACGAGCTGTTTCAAGCAGCCCAGACTTTCTGTCCTGTGTGAGCAGGAGAACTCTACCTCATGGAAAAGACATGAAAACACACCAAAGTGCATAAGAAACTCATAAAGCAAATGTATGCACTTCAAAAGCTTACAAGGACATCCATGAATCAGAGAAGACATCCATGCAAAATTTGGTAACTCTGGTTATTGTCATTGTTAGAGGACAACAATGGAATCAATAAATCTATAAAGCTGTCATAAGAAGTCACTTTATCAACATTTGAACATATTTTAACGAAAATACAAATAGCAGTGCTTCATCTAGTGAGCTAAATATAGAATTCAAGCCAGTCCAGGCTACTTTTTAGGTGCAGGTAACAACATTTACGGGTCATCAAACTATATTTACATTTTCATTTCATATATAAACATTTTTTTGATATTCTAAAGTACCTATTAAGGAAAAAGGAGGGTCGCTTGTGGCCCCTGGGCTGCCAGTTTCCCTCTGCTTTCGAGTATTAGGATTTAAAAGATTAAGATTTATACATAGTCTCCATCAGAAAATAATCTCCATTTGTTAAACCAAGTCAGTCTGAGTTCATAAATGAATATTTGGTGCATATACAAATTTCATTAATGGATATTTGCTCAGCCCTTATTCCACAGCACTCTAATCTGTGTGTGTTTTGCTTCTGTGTAGTAAATCACATATTTGGTGTTTTATGGCTTGAGCAAAACAAGAGGTTTAAAGATGTGATTATTAAAGGAGCAAATAATGATCCAGTTTATGAAGGAAATAATATGTACATTAATGAAAACTGGATATAGTTGATCACTCAAGTCTGGTCTGCAACCAAGAACCACAAACATTTTATCTCATGAATTTGCAGCAAGTTTAATCCAAACCTTCAATGTACGTGCAGAAACAAACAGTGTTTGATTAAAACCAATGAATCCTGAGGCTTTGTGTCATCACTCTGTTTTTGACGCAAGTTTGAGCCAACATGTCAGATGTTGTTTACTCAACAGGCCTCGTGTAGCCGGTTTACTCTGCATCTGACAGGAAACAGAACGCCAACAGAGAGCAGTGCTGTATGGGTGATGAGCTGAAACTGTAGGGAGCATGCAGGGGGAGGAGCAGGCTGGTGAAGCGACAGGTGTTTACAGTTTATATGTAGTCAAAGTCGAAAAAGAGAAATATTGTTTACAGCAACTCCTCTATGGTCAAATGCATTGCGGGTCAGTCGTCTGATTTGTATACCTCTACTCCTCTCTGATGGAGCAGAAAGAGCCTGGAGTAGATTAGCGTGTGCCTGTAAATCGACAAACATTACCCTCATATTTGTTACGATTAATACAACCGTTACCTCTGTGTGACTTTCTCCCACTCCATTTGTTAGTCAGATTTGATCTGAATGATTGCACATAATGGATAACACCGTCGCTGTTTTCAGCTAAGGCCAAATGTGAAATTGATGTTGTTTATGAAGCATGTGTTTCTCTTTAATTTTAATTTAAACCTTTTGATTCACAGAGACACCCTGGCTTGCTTCATCCATGAGGAGGTTTAACATTTTTGTAACTGGATAAGACTTTTATTAAGCAGATGATTTAACACCTGTTTGCTGTTGCACCCTCATGTCTGGATTCATTTTTCAATTGGTTTCATGCTTTTGAGGTCAAATAAATTATTAACTCGTCAAATTCAATTGATTTGTCTGATTTTTGTAAAATCAGAGCCAAACATCAAAATTTGATTCTGTTGGTTTCAGACATTCTAGTGTCAGTTCTTTTGGTTCAGTGATATCAAAACTAAGATATAGTTTGACACTGAAGAAAACAGGGTGATTTAGTAGTGATCCTGTGGTAAAGTCTGTTTACTTTCATCCAGAAGGTTTGGGGGTTGATCCCCAGCTCCTGCAGTCATACTATATTGCCAAAAGTGTTGACTAGTGTGCCTTCACACACATATGAACTTGAGTGACATCCCATCTTTAATCCATACTGGCCTACCCTTTCCATTGATAACAGTTTCTTCTCTTGTGGGAAGGCTTAGGAGTGCAGTCTGCATGCCTAGGTGCTTGAGTTTATACACCTGTGGCCATGGAAATGATTAGAACACCCAAATTTAACTATTTGGATGTGTGAATGAATAATTTTGGCAATACAGTAGCATGGTTACATTATATTATGTACTGTATATATCAACTTATTTGATTGATCATATATTCTGAGGGTGACATCTGCAACCAAATATCAAAATGACAACAATGTGCATAGTACAACTCACCATAAAGCTGGGTCGGGGGAAGCATTGACTTGCTTTTAAACCCCAATAAAAGTACATTCATAGAAATTACTCTGTCTTGAACTCATTTTCTCTGCTATCTGCTTCATCTCAAGGTCCACTCTTCATTTGTCTTTGTGTCTGAGAGTGGCGATATGCTGGTATCATGAGTCCTCTCCTCTGCACAGAGTGTTGGTGTCATTCTAAGAGGTAGCTTCAGTAGTATCCAGGGCCAATCCGGGCCCCCTGAGATCAACTGACCATCCAAAAGAACTTGAAACTAATGGCGAATTTACTAAGTCTCCTTTTTTTTTTTTTGTATTTGGCCCTCTGTGAAGAAAGTTTGGACACTCCAACTTTGAATAAAAGACTTAAAAATATAGAATTTCAATGTAGGCTGCCAGCATTGTGCAATGTACTGGTGAAAATGGTGACAAATTCTCCTATCATCTTTTTTCCAATCACATTCACCTCAGTCTTTATGGCAGGAACACATTTATTGTTATTTTGTACTAAGCTGCACTTGGCTTGATATAAAGAAAGGTTTAAAGACGACACCTTCAAGGATTAATATGGGGAAAAGACACAATTTGACATCACTACCCAGAGTGCATTGCACAAATATGGCAGCCCACTTTAGAAGTTCCTTCTATCTAATGAAGAAATGTACTTTTTTTTGGACAGCATGCTGATATTCGTCGGACAAACTCAGTGTCTCAATGCAGTTTCCTTTAAGATCATTTTTATTTCTCATGCTAATATCCCATTAATGCAAACTTTATCAAGGCTTAATCCTGGAATTAATGCCCTGGAATAAGTCAAATGAATATAGAAATATGTAAAGGAAACTGAGATATTTTTAAAGCCGTCTAAAATATATGGTATGACAATTTCCGTTGTAGTTTGCTGGAAGTCCAGAATAGAAAATGTGCTCTGACGGAGGGATAATTGAATTGACCACCTTCACCGCCCACTGCTCTCCTCCTTCGCTTCACACCTCCTGTGTGTCGGTGCAGCGGATAGTGATTTCTTTGAGCATCAGAGAGAAAATACTAAGACGGGAGTGTATTGATCATTCTTCTCGAGAGTGGAGCCTCACAGATCACTGAGTTTCCGTAGCAGGCAACATTTTTTTGCTCTGGGAGGGATGCTCTTCACATTCAGCCTCTGGTTATCTCCTTCTGAGCGCAGGGGCTGCTAAGAGGCTTTGCCTTATCATTATCCCGAATATAAATCACCCTTTATACACCTAACACCTTGTGGATAAACAGAACAGGCAGATAGAAGCTAAACATGGTCTGCTTGTTTTTTTGCGGCTTCATCATTCTGTGGAAACATGGATAATGAAATATTACCACAGACTTAAAGTCTAAAAACACAAATGGAGCTCATCAGGTAAGCCTTGGATTCCTGTTGTCAGTGTAGCCATGGTTATCATGCAGTGGAATGTATGTAAGAAGCCAGAGATAGGATCATTAATTATTGATAACCATACGGACAGTTCGAAGAGAAGTGAGTTGCTGCTCTGTGCATGGGTGATCCAGTAAAAGTTCTGCTCAATGGATTTTTTGACAGATTTTGTCACTTCTTCTTTTACAGAGGCAGTCAAAGGTCATTCATAATGAGCTGATAATGCCAGGATAGGAACATTATAGCCATAACTGGAAACAGGGTGAACTCTCAAGATATGCAATCTGTTTGGCACTGGGGGAAAACAGTTTGCCCTTTCCACACTAGAAATAAACATGAAAAATAGCTGAACCTCAGGAGAGGGGTTCCAACCTACTACTAGTAAGGTTTACTTCAGAAAGTGGCTGCAATAGTATGATGTCTTATCAGTCTAAGACAGACCAAACACTAGTCAGCTGGTTGTGAATGATGGTGCATGCTCTGGTAGAGTACCTTAGTTTGTATGTTTTTTAATATCCGAACAAAATGTAGTCATTATGGCTCCAGTGGCAGAAACATGTATATGCATGTCTGTGCAGCAAGCATAAACATTAGAGCACACTCCCAGAAAGCTGAGACCACATCTGCTTCTTGATCAGCTCATCAGGATTTGCAGTGGATTGCCAAAATCCAGTATTGAAGAGAATTTTTTTATTATTTTTTTTAATCAAGGAATATGTTCTTTAAACAACTTAAATGAGTGAAATATGGGACCTTGAAGTATTTTGTGTGAGGATTTTGACCTCAGCTGTCTTTGGGTTAAGTTATAATTACAAATTCCAACCTTTGGTTCTTTTTTTCCCAAACAGAAGCATACAGCAACATTGGAAATTGTTTTGGTTATATTAAGGATGAACACAGTTGCTACTGGACCTCAAATTCTTGACATATGTCCCACTGAGTTGAAGACGGGATTAAGGTTTTAAAATTTGGTCGAAAACAGGTGTCCCATGCACAGTGGCTGTTGATCATGAAGAGGAAATTCAATGTGCAAATCAAGCCCTTTGGCTCTTTTTGTTTTTTCTGATTCTGTTTTATTTAATTAAAAAAACAAAATAAAGCCCCCAAAAAGAATCTCAGAAAAAGACGCAGGAGGAATAAATTGAGTCAATGTTGAAATATATAAATATGCTTTTCAAAGTTCCCAACGACTGCTGTCATCACGATGGCCTTGTTGTTAAAATCAAAGCAATTTAAGGGATAATCTAAACCTTAAATTAATTAATATCAAGTTTGGTGTTTTATTTTGATTTATCGTATCTGCAACAAATTTGCATTGTCTCTAATTAGGGTAGGTTATTTTGGCCATTGAGTGAAACCATTTGTCCAATCTCATGAGTCCAGTCTAACATATGGACAACAATCAGGTTCTGTTCTCTCCACTTTAATGTTACGTTTCTTGTCAGTTGACAGTTATGACTTAACATAGGATGTGACAGCTTGTTAGTGTTGACATCAGGGTTTAAATTAACATGTTTGCAGCATTGCAGGCTGGGTTAAGGATCATTTTCCCCACCGGATGCTCTGCCCCTGATTATGAGATGGCTCTGACTGGATGTATAGGAGCACAGCAAGGAAATGCTTATTTTCCAAACATTTTAGATCATGTAGCAATCAAGCCAGCTGAGTTCACTGCCTGCAGGGCTTCACTTTGTCATATCATTTAAATAAAGAAGCCTGGGTGCTGCAGCCTACACACAAGCCTGCAGTTTGTTTACAAGGTGTGGAGATTGCTAATGCTGTACGACTTCATACATATGGGAATATGTAAATGTGAGTGCAGTCATGTTTATTGAGGGAAAGTCACTTTTTTTACTGTTTTGGATGTAATAGAGCAGCTTTGTTTAGTTTATTAAGCTTCAGTCATGATTTATTTTGGCCTTTCTGTGGGCTGGAGAAAGGCCAAAATGTGGGGAATAAGTCGTTACTTCTGTTTCTGTCCCTTTCCGGCGCTTTCTCGAATTAGCAGCTTACAATGGGATCTAGCCTTAATATTTCAGAGGCGAGCAGCTTGGCAAGGCGCCATCTCCCTTTGGGCAGAATGTGGAAACCAAATGCAGTGATGTGTCAAAGCGAGTTCCTCTAACAGCCCACTAACAGAAGGATGTGCTCGTGTGTGTGGGTCTGAGTACACTGTATGTATACGTCAGCATACGTTTCCCAGGACTATCCTGGATAGGCAATCATGCAGAACAACTTGAGCTTTTCCAGCAGTTTCATATGCAGACTTCATGATGAGATGACCTCCTACGGTGTGTTCTCATCTCCCAGTAATTAGAGGCCAATTATCTACACTGCAGCTGTGATCAAGAAGGCACAGAGAAGAAAAGAGTCTTGACATGTTGACACAGATTCTTTTATATTCACCCCATCCTTTGGAGTGTGCATCTGTGTGCAGGTTTTACAAAGACCTACTTGACAGTAATAGGCTCAGTAAGAGAGGAGGCTTGACGGGGTTGCTGGGTCAGATGTACACATTAGCTGCTTCAGACCATGAAGGGTTTGAATATTAATCAGGTCTAACAAATGCACAATGAGGGAGCAGGCGGCCTGTTGATACATCAGCTGTAATTTACATTTTTCTCCTCTCTGGCAAGTCTAGCCATTTAATTCTCATTGGTGTCTCCCAGGAGAACTGACTTAGTGCTGATTACAGGGGATCTTATTGTAACAAAAGACAAACCACAGTGGTAATGATGAGTCTCTACACCCACATACTGCACCTCCATTTCAAACCCCATTAGCATTACGCTGTGGGGTTGGACGAAATCGACCTAAAATGTAATCTTGGTAGTTTTTTTGCTTAATGATAATGCAGATAGTAGCAGTGCAGTTTCTTTGTTGCCCCACAGAGAGAAAAGTCCTGGTTCACTCCTGGTGGGACTCTTCGGGACTTGCATATTAAATTAATGCATGTTTTGGTTTTCTCCTGGTACGCCAGCTTTCTCCCACGGAACAAAAACATGTTTATTTCATTAATAAGTGAGTCCAAATTGCCCATAGAATGTGTATGGTAATGTAAATATTAATAATTACACTCCAGCCCTGTGATTAGTAAGTTAGCAGTCAAGAATTTTACCACCCTTCATCTTTAAAAAGGGCAGACAAACTCCTACACAATGTCACAATTTTGCAAAAACATGGGCAACTTTTCTGTGTACAGTATATTGAAGTTAGTAAGATTTTCTATTCCCTCAAAGGGATAGTTTAGGATTTTCAGAGTGGAATCTATAAGGTGCATGGCTATAGCTTGAACATTAGTGAAGGAGTTCAACTCTGCCTAATTTTTTTTCTAGTTTTCAAACCTAGAAATATATAATACCTCATTTAGCCTGAACGTTTTAAATAAATTATTTTGTGGATGAAAGACATGTTAGTTCCTTTTGGAAACATTCTACTTTTTTTCAGAGCATTAGGTATGACATCTTTTTTTGTTATATATTTAATTCAATATTTTGCTCACCATAAGCCATAAATAGCTCATGTTATTAACACAAAAAGGCCTTGTAGATCCAGATTACCACCCTATCTCATTCAAAGATGTATTGAAAACATATTGTTATATCTTTGGATCTTGATATGTTTCCCAGCCTTGTACTGTATGTTGAGACATTTTTATCATTTCTTTACGCTTTTTTACCTGACTGCTATAGCAGCCAGTGTGATCTTGGACTTCAGTCCAGCCCTCAAATTCGCAGATAAGCCCTGTTCCAATTCAGCGTCCCTCAGTCTGGCATAATAAAGTGATACCAGCAGCTCAGGAACATAGTGGAGCTGTGTGCTTGAAGACGGCACAGAGATGCCAATTTAGATGTGATTTTGTCTTGTTTTGAAGTCCAGCCCGTCTAATAGCAGCAGGGCCAGGAGAAGGAGCAAAGAGCGGTTATTGCCTTGGGGGTCTTATCACACACAGGTCCCTAACAGCTGAATATGGCCTGGGCCAAGACTGGCAGGTAACATCACGTGATCCTCTATGTGTACGATGAGTGTTTCTCGATCCCTTTCTAAAATAAAGCTGGTAGCACATTAGAAAATGTTCAAATATTAGTTGGTTATAAAAATGCGACAAAAGGACAACTTCATTCAACATTATAAATCTATGAATGGTCACACTCTGGATGATTGAACTTGACTTAAAGGTGCAGTGTGTAGAATTTGGCAGCATTTTGCCAAACAGAAACGGTGAATACAGGATATAATGTTTCTATTTGTATGTAAAGTCCGTCAAAACAGGAGTACAATCATCCCCATAAAACGTTTGTTTTATTTTTATCTAATCAGAAAAACTTCAAAAAATTTACATTACTGCGGGGCGCGTTCATGTAGGCCGACATGACGATCCGCCATGTTGTCCATGGGTGGATTTTAGGGACAAAAAGAACGAAACGCAGATCCGTCTGCCAGTTCTGAAATCTACCTGGAATGCAGGCGAAGAAGAAGAGGAGAGAGGACGGCGGCGGATGTACAGACAGTTGTTACTCTGCACTAGGGATTTAAAGTGTGTGTATTTTACAGTTAAAGCTTTTGGTCCCTAGCCCTTTTGGTCTTCACAGGCTTCCGTTGCTCAGCGATGTGATGTTTTGGTTACAGTTGGGCTCATTCTAGAATCTGAACGATAGATGTCGCTCAAATGCTAAATTCTACACACTGCCCCTTTAAAGACCACACTGGATGTGCCATGATCAGGTCTTTTTCAGCCTCCCATCACTTATGAGTGGGATTGTCTTAGGCTGATACTAATCAGGTTTGTGTTTTGTCATGACAGCTGTTTGAAGGTTTACAGTACAAAACCCACTTATGGAGCAATGTTTTCATACAGTAAGGACAATTCAGTGACAAACTGGGATGAATCATTACTCTGTTTGTTTTTTAATCAACACAGATATCAACAGACTGAAATAATATCAAGCATATCCAGTTGGTTAAACAGAAAAAAGATCTGTTGGTTAGAAGTCCCAAGAATAAAAGGAAACAAGTGTCACAACACTAACTCGGTTACATTATGCAACTGATGTAATTATTTCATATTGCAAGTAAACAAACCCATTTGACCTCCAAGCATTTTTGTTCTTGTTCCGAGGCAAAACCTTGAATTACTTTTCTTGCAATTTTCAAAAACACCTCTTGTAAGACCTTTGGTCCAACAGTAATTTTTGTGACAACATTAACACATCAAAATGTTACCAACTAGACTTTAATGCCACCATAATGTACCATCATCGCCTCATTCAGTTAGATAATTAGCTCCTATCAGACAGGCTAAGTGCAGATTGTACCACAGGAGTAAGGGTTTTAACTAAAGCCTGACAAACACAAGGGGATTTCAAAAATGTGAATCTTTTTTAAACACTTCCACACATTTCGACATCAAACCTTAAACTTGGTGCCAAAATATGATTTGTTTTTAAGATCTACTTGACCTTGCTGCTAAAATAAAGGCAATTGAGTTGTTTGAAGAGAATGCCTTGGAGTCATTTCTGTTTGCTTCATTAAATCAGACACAATTAATGAATTGTTTCACAGGTCTATGAGATATCTTTAACGAGCATCTCAGTAACAACCATGTTTGTAAATGGAAGAGCCTTTCAGAAAAGGTCATTCAAGGGCTAGGAACATGTTTGCCTTCATACCAGCTAAGGAACTGGAGTACAAAGCCCAGATGGATTGTCAGAGTCTTGCTGAAACGAGTCATGAGAAGAGCAAAAACATATTTTAAATCAAGAAAAGATTTCAGTATCATTCTGTGCTCTCCCTTTACTGTAAAAATGTTGTTGAAAATACAGCTACAGTTATAGCACCATACATGCTAATCTATTCAAGGCTGTAAATTTTCATAATCTCAAAGTTGCGTCTTGTGCTAAACCACTTCAGCAAACCTCAAAGGATGCAGATTGGTCTGGTCATTTTCTGACTGGGAACACATGTATCAGCTGGAAGCTTTGCAGGATCAATCTGCCTCATAAAAGACTAAAATCTAGTGTCTTTGCAAGGTTGTCATTACAAGGGACACCAGGCAAATTCTTGCTTAGGGCTCCAAATTGGTTAGAGCCAGCTGTAATGATGCCTCACTGACTGCTTGCTAACACTGGCTCTTGAGGGTTTTCCATCACAGAAAGCCCAACCCACAGTCTTAACTATGAAACATGTTTGCAATCATGACTTGAAATCAGGAAAGCCCCAAGCTTGTTAAGAGCAGAAAAATAATCTTTTTAACACTGCACACCTGTAGATATTGTTAATAATATGTTGGCACAAGCTTCACTTCTGGTAATGCCCCAACTGATGCCTGCAAGGGGAAAATCAACGAGAAAATCTGGCTAGAATTGTGTAGTGTGAAGTCAGTCTTATCCAGCTGAATATTAATATGTATGCATCTGGAGCAAAGAGGCAGAGAAGAAACACGAGCTGCCACCTGCAGCACCCAGCCTGCCCACATATATTCATGATAAGATGCACTCCATATTTTATTCATGGGCAGAAAGTTTCCCCTCCATTAAGAGACCAAATACAAACCAAAAACCATTTCAAACATGCTGTTAATTAACTTCAGGCTGTAGTAAGTGCTCAACTCCAGAGGTTTTGCTGGCTCCGGCATGAAATCTTTCTTTGTTGTTCGTTCCCTCTGCAGTCCTGTGTCTCTGGTGTGCTGTACCGAGGTCGCGAAAGCACTAATAGGCAGGCTCAATCAAGAGGAAAATTAAGTGTGCACAACAATACCAAATGAAGTGGTTCACTCCGGTAATGGCTATATAAGTCAATATAGTGTCAGGGCTTGTGACTAATGGGCAATGTGATAGGCATGGTGTATTTCAATATTCAAGCCACCCTGAATTGGATTTTCTTTTTTTTTCATTTATGTACATTTTCAGGGTAAGATTGCTTGTTGGGGAAAGTGTGCAGAATGAATCCATAATTCAATCTTTTATGCAACTGTCAGCATTATGTCACCACAAACGGAAACTGAAACACTTCAGTTTGAAAACACGCCAAATGAGGGAGGTTTAAAGGACCCCATGAAGTGGAAATGAATCAGATGAAAAATGCATCATTACTTGAGAGTGTGCTGCGTAGTCGACTCTGTACGCCGGATTTCATGCACGCTAAATGTTTGTATGCTGAAGAGGAGAAGCAGTCATTTTGTTGTCTTGTAACAGGTTTTTAAACGGCGTGCTTGTTTCATGTGTCGGTCAAGAAGTATTGGTATTCATTCACTATTCAGAATCCAAAATGCCTGTTACTAAGATAGATGTATGTGTGTGTTAAGCATTTAAAGTAGCAGTATGTGATAATGCTACACTGAAGTGCCCATGTGATTAGAGAAGTGACTGAATATGATGAAGATGTATTTATTTTTGAGTAACTACACTACTTTGCATATTTTAAAACACTTTTCAAAGCAGGAGAAGTCTTCAATTTCCATTCTTGTAAATAGGTATGTTTTATCTCAAAGGCATGCATGATAGGATGTGCCAAACTATTGCTGTCTGAATTGTCAAAACCTCTCCAAGTAATGATGTTTATGTAGACTACAGTTGTATAAAATGCACAGTGAGTAGACACATTTAACTTTAAAATTGTTTATTTAACTCATAATTGATAAAGATGAATTTATGGCTGCTCAGACAATGAGTTTGTCCTTTTCATATTTCTCTGTTTTTAAGTATTCCTCAAATGGTGTAGTGCTGTGTGGTCACACTCTCAAAAGGGGCACGGCCTGTCTGGGCTGGGACATGGCTGCATTGTTGCGAGGCCCACCTTGAAATTTGATTAGCCACCCCAGATGCCGTACCGAGGTCACGAAAGCACTAATAGGCAGGCTCAATCAAGAGGAAACTGGCATCTGTTGGCTTTGTTTGTTTTTTTTTGTTTTTCAATGTGGAACAATTTATTTTGTTGAAAACTTAAAGTTGTGACTCTGGACTAAACTTTATTCTTTGAGTCATCAAAGAAATGATTATATGAGATGCCATTTGTTGTTTTTTCTTAATGTAGGATAAATGTAAGAGTTTAAAACTGTTGATTTCCATGTTCACCCCCATACGTTATGGATATATTAGTACACACATGCTAGGGCTGAACGATTTATCGTTTTTGGATCGAAATCGCAATTTCAGACAATGTAATTTTGTGATCGCCAAAGCTGCAATTTTTTGCAGCGCTCCAGACTGACCCAGGATCTGTTGTGTCAACTATCTTACACATACTATTTTACAAGTTTGCATGCAGTTTACATTTACAGAAGTTCTGGTCAACAATTCAAAGACTCTGTTTAGTAGTACAAGTGGGAGTATCTATCAATATTAGATGATAAATAATGTGTTGTGTGCTTTGATCATTGATTTCCTTACTGTTATCTATACTGTAAACATAGTAAATATTGCACTGAAGCTTGATTTGAAGAAAATTGTGAATCGAATTGAAATCGGAATATCTGCCAGATAAATCGCAATTAGATCTTTCCTGAAATCATTCAGCCCTAACACATGCTTTGATGTATTTAGAAAAACCTTAAATTCCCCCTTAAATTTGCCCTTATGGGACGGCACGATAGTAAGGAATTGAGAACCAATGCTCTATATGGACAAAAGGTAGTTATTATATAACAACTATAATACAACTATAATAATTATGAAATGATGAGCACAGATATTGGTTATTAGTTTACAATCAGACTGCTATGAAACTGAGTTTAATACTGAGTATAAAGGGAATAGATGTTAAATGATGCTGCTGATGTTCACTGATGTAGGATGAATCAGTTGTGGTCAGAAGGGACCAAAGCAGCAGGTTAGAGCGAGGCTAATGTCTATCTCATCTGTAATTTTGGTACAAATAAGAGAGACATTAACCCTCTGGCTTATGGAGATATCTGACAGCAGATCAAAAGCCCCACTTTTGTTTTGTATTTATGCAAATGCATTAGCACATAGCATCCTGGATATGACAACATTATCATGCTGTTCAACTTTCAAATAAATGCCGTTTGTTTTTCTGGCCAAAGCCCAGTGTGGAGACTGTGGAGGTTGCTGCAGCTGCAGAACACCTTCAGTCTGATCTGATTAAGGAGTTAACATACAAGAGGATATTGATCCTCAGCCACATTATCAAGGTTTGTTTGTCTGACCTCGAGCTAATTTATTACAGGGGCAATTTCTGTTGGACTAGCATGTTAACATGTAACTTAGGTTAGCATAGCTAGTATCACTTTAAATGATTTAACAAGATTCTTTGATAATTCTATAGTGCAGTGACTCGTACTGTGACACAAACTTGTTTCAATCAGTAAAAGAAAAATCTTTCATGTCAGTTTTCTCTCAAAGGGAGGTAGCAGTAGTAGGAAATCACTCACATGATTGGCCACTGCCGTTAGTTTCTTTTGTTATTGTTTTCATTAAGAGCCCCCTGACATCAACATTTATTCAATTTTTGTTTAGAAGTTGAGGATAGCAGGAACAATGAGGCCAGCTGAAGTGCTTCCCTGCCAGAAGTCACAGGGTTACCATTATGCCATGTGCTGTCTCTAAACCAAGACTATTTATTTTTATCCATCTCTTCATCTCTCCTCACTGAATCATAATTACTGCTCCTTTTTTTCCCAAGCAGTCAGTGTGGGAGCTATGACCCAAACGCCCACCCTGAGGCAGGAGATGCCATCTCAAATTGGATTTGGAAAGAAAAAAATCCAAAGAGAATATATTGTTCAGGTGGCGACGAATACAGAGGGAGCTCTTTGTCTGTACTGCAGGGGCTTTTCAGTTGAGTTCATTCAAGGATAGAGATACGTAAAAGCTTTCTCTCTCCCTCTCCCTCTCCCTCTAGCTCACTCTTTTCTTCCATTGGGAGACTGACTCCGCAGATTTTCAATTAGCCAGGGCAAAGTTGTCCTCATTAATTACACTACATTAAGATGATGCAGGAGGATTTTTAGAAGGAAATTATGCAAGAGGAATTATGCAAGGGTCCTGGGAGTGGACCTGTTTCCTGCTGCAGGGCCAAGTGTCCCTCATGTTGCATTTAACAGAAGCTTTTAGTAAATATGAGAAATATGAGTTGTCTGCCTATTAATGTCCATTCAATAAACATTACTTAATGCAGAGTTTGGTCTAGACAGTCTTCTCTGTCTGGTACGAAGGCTACTGTGTAAGATCAGGTGATCATAGAGACATTAATAGGTGCCATGACTCAACTACCAGAGATCATGGACTACATAATGGTCTTTGCTCAACCGTCATGACTGACAAGTTGATACTGGGCAAGGGGCCAGGCTAGACACCACCATTAAAGTGGGCTGTAAGTTAACTTCTTATTTACTGTAGTCCGCTGTATAAGGCATGCGATGTTTTGGATTTTTGCCCGTATCTTATAGGTCAGTTTTAAAAATCTTTAATATCACCTCTGTAAACTCACATTTGAGCCGGCAAACTGAGCTTCTCTGAAAAATCAGAAATTAATCAAGCATAACATTCGACCACTTAAACTAATTTTTTTGTGCAGATATACAAGCAAATAACTGTAATTTGACATCTTAATCAACCAATAGTAATTGGCTTTGCTATTTTTTTTATTGCTTTTTAATAAACAGTAAATTTATAATATCATGGATAACAATAATAATTATATTCTAGCAATAAAATATCATTTTGGTTAAAGAGCTTCTACATACTGCTGTATTAACCACTATAAGAATTTAAAAAATATATTTTTTCCAATTTTGTTTCATGTAAAAAAAAAAAAGTCCTGCACTATCACTGAGCTGTTGCTCTCATTATGACTTATTTTTTAGAATCAAACATAGACAACCAGCATTTGATTCTATCAAAAGCAATAAATGCATCCTTTTTAATGCAGACATTTAAATCAAATAAGTAATTAGAATACATGCACATCAATGTTAAAAGGAATCCTTGATGTTAACAGCAAAACCAAGCTTCATTTTCTTTTATTAGAGCCACAGAAAATATTGTGACAACCTGCTGACAGACTATGAGCTCTGCAGAGCATCAGATAAAAATGTGCCCTCTTTTTAAGCAGCTTGTGCCTTTAATTAAAAATAGCTGTTCTAATTAAATAACAGCTTTGGTTTTAGGATACTTTCCTAAGACAATACTCTAAGGGTGAAACATATTGCACTATCTGACAATATGGCATTAAATTGGGGGTTTAGTCTGGTGGTCAATTGGAAGGTTGCAAGTTTGAGTGCCACATGTCACATGTGTATTTGTCCTTGGGCAAGATCCTAAACCTCAAGTTGCTCCCACTACTGCGCCAGTGGCGTGTAAATGAATGAAAGAGTGTGTTAGCTAATAATGATTCCTAAATTACATAGACACTTGGGACCATCAGTGAGTGAATGTGATAATGAATGGCCGTGGACATGTAGGCATGACTTGTGGAGTAAAGGTGCTTTGAGTTTTCAGAAAGACTAGATAAGTGCTATATAAGCTTGGGTCCATTTGTTATTTGCCAAATGCCGATACCTATCAGCATGTCCTATGGGAGCCAGCTCTTTCTTCGATGACCCGTCTCGATAGCTAATCTGTGCTCATAGAATCTGTACCTTGTCAGGACTCTTCTCAGTGACGGATCTTTCACAGAGTTCAGGCAGTCTGACAGTTTGTGTTCTTATTATATTTTTATCTTTAGGGCCAAATAACATTTTAATGTGCTTTGCTTTTAAGTTGCTTCTTCCCACTATTTAACATTCATTTCTTTCTGTTGTTTAATGACTTTATTTGTTGGGGTCCTGAGACTGCGTTGGTTGTCTCAGGTGGTTGCTTTGGTCCGCCTGTACTCCAGGCTGGCTCGTGTGATGAGGGAGAAGCCTTTGGACCAGCATGTTGAGGGGACTTTTTTCTGCCTTCACCTCTTTGGGGCTCAGGGCGATGTGATAGTAGGACTGGGGGTCTTACTATCATATCACATGTTGGTAAAATGTAAGCGCTCTTAATAAAACAACTGTTGATAAGCTGATAAAACAGCTGATTTACAAGGCGGACCAGTTTCAAAGCCTGTCAGCATGTGTGGTAGTTTTGCTTGAACTATATAGTCTGACCTCAACATCAGACTAACCTACTTCTCACTTAGTCCCATTCATAAGATTGCCCACTGCCACTTGAGTAAACTTGTGTAAGATTTTACTGCTTCAGTAGAAGGCCAAGCTGCATCTCAATATAATTCATTATATCCTGGGTTGGTTCTGCACCATAAATTGAGCAGTACTGTGAATGCATTGTAAGATTTTTCTTGAAATGCACCACAGAAGTCTGGAGTTATCAAGTGCAAAACAAATAATGCACACATGCTCAGAAGGACCACATTTTGCATGCCCTTACACCATTTTCATGCAGCACTAGGAAACATAACCTGTCCAACGGCTTGCAAAAAACATTAAAAAGTCTTGATTTATGATGGATATAAGAATGCATGTTGTAAATATAGCTATAGCTAAAGCATACATGGATTCTTTATTGTTTCTACATTTATTTTGTCCAACACATCATTACTATAATATTGAAAAATAGCATAAAACATTGTATGGTGTGTCATTTTCCTCCCATTTTAAGATAAAATTAGATTTGAAGTCCAACATGATTCAACCGTTATTTTAAATATAAAATCAATTGTCTGTAATTAACCCTGGTGAAAGTTTCCATCATACCACTCTCAGTGTTCTTCCTTATGAATTTATAATGGCTAATATAGTGGAATTGTGACACTTCCTTATGCCCTTGTGACTTTATAATTGCAAGTTCAAGGTGAGCTGTTAACACTGCACCTTTTCCAGCCCTGACCTGAATCTTAAACAGTGTTATGATTTTTTTCTAAATATTCATGAGAGTTTATACCATAAATGAGCTTCTTTTTCTTGGCTTTCCTCAGACCCAGCCTGTCTTGGAAAGTGAAGGAAAAGCTCTTTCAACCGCTGCACTGCTCTCTGCTTTGCTTACTTATGGGTTTTAATTAAAATTACAGCATGGATCAACAGCCAAGTACACTCTAATGAAGACAAAGACAGGACGGATTGGTAAACAGGCTCGACAGCCCTCATCAGACCAATAACGACTCCCATAAAACATCACTATGATTCTAATAATATGAGCACCTCTTCTCTCCTTCTTGTCCTCCTTCATCCCATCTGAAATTATCTCTCAGATTTTAGTTTATTTCATCAATACTCATACAAATCCTAGAGGCAGTATGCTGCAGAGCTCATTACTATTTGGTAAAAGAATAAGTTTATCTCAATTGAAGTCAAACTGATGATTAAAGATTTGGGGAAGTAAGGAGAAAACATACCGACCATGATATACCGACGCGGCACCAGGATTTTCTCTTCACATTCTCAAGTTGGCCACAACAACACCATGAAAATGTTGAGTAACTTTTTATGGTAATACAGACATGGTGAATGGAATTTGTATTTTTCATTTTTCGTCTGAAGAATATTGAAATAATTGCCACAAACAGGCAAGAACAGCAGTCAACAATCCCCACCAACTTTGGCAAAACACATTGAAATGATTGGCTTGGGCTGGCAAGCCCAGTGCATAACAGACACACTAAAAAGCTCTGACCTGTGCTGAATAGACCAATTATCTAAGAATAGACTAATCAATCAATCAGAATGATGAACAGGGCCAATATGGGGAGTGGAGCCTTTAATGATCTCTAATAGTACGTCTCAGACAGAGTGAGGATACATGTGAATCAGGGGGTAGATGTGGGAAACTGGATGATTTTTTTTTTAATCATTACTGTAAACCTACTCCAGCAGTCATCAAAAATGAATATGTCAGGCTGAGTTAAGACAAATGTGGGCTGGCTATTATCTGGGAGGTAGATTTGCCAACTGCATTTGTGATTCTGAGGTATTGACCTCGTAATGATACTGAGTAGTATAAAACAGACAAGCATAAGCTTCATATCTTAATCTAGGCCATATTTCACTGTATTTTTAAGTTGTGTTGTCATGGGCCACAGTTTTGACACAGCTACTTTGGATCTTCACACTTCACACACACTTCATGAGTGTGAGTGCCCTGACTTGATAACATGCACACCAAAATAAGAAATGTCATATTCTATAACCATCAAACTCTCAATGCACATTGAGTGTAATAAAAAGACAAAGAACAGGCAGCAAAGCCCTGCCAATTTCCCCTGTTATTTTGATTTGACAACACAAAACTGTCCTCCTTTGATGCTGCAGGGCATTATGGGGGCTACACAGTTTGTAAAAGGGCTATGCTACTGCTATCTTTGATATAACATAACATATTTGACTGTTTTAACATTACACTATTAAACATTATCACAGTCAGATCTATCAACTTGTGAAATGTGCTGTGTCTGTGTGATGTGTACACCCTCTGGACTCTATAGAAGTGTGAAGAGCTCCAAACAGTTAACATTAAACTGCTCTCACCCCCTAGAATTTGGTAAGTCATCAGATGCTGTAATGTAGAAGCCACTGCAATGAAGCAGCACAGGATAGAGTACCCATAGATTTGCAGCGTCATGTAGGCAAAGAGAGAGTGAGAGAGAGGGGGAGGTGAGGCTTAGATAGTCAGCGAGGAGCAAGGCATTAATGTCAGGTAGCAAATATAGCTCAGGGTTGTAGACGTCCCGGGCCACATGGGAGGGATATGGCAGTGTCAGGCCTCCATGTGCCAGGCCTGATGGATGGAGTGGAGCAACTCGTCAATCACGAGGGCTTCAGTTTCCTCTAATAGATCCAGGCTCACATCGGGGGAACCTTGCCTCCTGCCACCGCCACCACAGCATGATATCCTCCGCACGGCAAAGGGCAGACTCTCCTGCTGCATGGAGGGGCTGATCTTTTGGCTTGAAGCAGGAATGTAACTTCTAAAAAACAAGCAGCACCTCCACAGGATTTCTTTAAGGTCGTGTGAATATTTTAACCCACTAATTACTTTTACAAGACCTCTCCCAGGGCAGCTCTGGTTGCATAGATATCAGCCACAGCTCCACTTGCAGAAGAATTTGACACTAATGCAAAGGCCAGTGCAATTACCCTGTTTCCAAAGGGTAATGAGAGTCTGTTCCTGAGGTCACATCAGGTTCCATACTGTTGTTCTCAGACAATGAAGGACATCAGACCTCATACAGCAATGAACAATGAATCCTTACAACATTCATCTCATTGTCAAAGTTTCAACTTTATTACTTTTTCACATTTTAAGTATATCCATGAAGTGGAGCTCAGGACCTTGTGTTTTTTGGTTCTCTGTCTGTCCATCCTGCTGCTCATGTGTACAAGTACTAATCCTGTGAGCACCATTTTAGCCAGAGGACCTGAGAGATTGTCTTCAGACTTCGAGTGAATATCTTCTCCGGCTCAATGATGCATTGAATAGATTTTGAAGGCCAAAGGAGAAGGTTATTACGTCTTCTGATTATTTTTTGTCTGCAAATGATTTCTTTAAAATGCATTGATGTATTTCCTCAGACTTTGCACGGATGTTCTCGATAAACCAAATGTGTTTTGGAGCTACAAGGTCAAAAAAACTGTAACCTCAAATCTTCTGAGAACATTATTTGGAAACTGTTTTGAAAGATTTTTGTCATAACCCTATCTTTGAATAATAGATTTTATCAGGCATTGATATATTCATTTTCTTTGACAGCATATTAACATTATTACCTTTTTTTTTTTTTTTTTTTGCATTCTTGGTCTTTTTTTTTTAATCTATTTTCTGTTTGAAATGCAGAATCTTTAATTTCTTATAACTGCTCTGAATACAGAAAAAGCATTATGACACAACTCAAAAACTTTGCACAAACCAACACTTGATTGCAGGTGAACTGATCAAATTGTTGAGGTTAAAGACCACTAAGACCTTCACAAATACCCTCTCCATCAACTCACTGCTGTACTTGAGCTCTCCAGCAAGTGAATATCTCCTGAAGGTTCAACTGTACTTCTTTTCCTAAGTAATTGATTTTTTTTTGTTTGTATCAACAGCTGCCAAGATAATGGTTAAGTGGCTTCATTGTGGAGGATTATTTATGGCAGGTGGATAGGTTTATTGAAAGTAAACATGAGACATCATTTGCTTAATATAACCTATGTACAACTTTTATTAACTGATCAACATGAGACATCAATGAAACAAATGACATTACAGCTACAACACATCACAATCTGTTATCGATTCTTTCTTATCCTCACATTTTTTTGGGATTCATTTCTCATTAGCTGTGGGACTGATCATACTTGCTGCAGTTGTGTTACTCTTTTCAACCAATCATCATCACCATAGCCAAATTTGCTGCAAATATGCAACCTAGTGTTTTGCAAATTTCTCACCAAAATGCTTGCAAATATTCACACTGGTGTGCTTTACTGCTTATCTCCATCTCTTAGTGCCATTCATTGTATCACACAATGCCTATACAGGCTAACTGGCTTCGTTTTAGCTGAGGGGTGGTGTGTGGGATGGTGCTGGAATGCCATTTGAAATTTGTGAGAATCATGTCTGACTGCCAGAATAACATTGTGCTGTGAGCAAGCCAACAGGGATCTCAAATGTGTCTGGTGCCAGGAAGAGATTGTACTATTAGATTGACTTCAAAATTACTTTTTCAGTTTGGCAAATGTACAGTTTCTCTTTGACTTCTGAGCAGTTTAAGCACTCCCACATCTTCGCTATCTTGGACTTTGCTTTCTCCTACTGATCAAACTTTCCTAAATGACTTTTTATTGAGTTTCAGTGTCAGGGAAGGTCATGCACCAGTGGCAGGGGCCTCCTCTATCTAGTCCTCCACAGCTGCAGGAAGCGCCGAAGTGCACACAACAAAATCTTCCCTTAGATGTAATTTGTGTCCACAAGCAGTGACTTTCTGCCCGATTTGCCTACGTGGCTGTATTAACCCCCATCATCTGCACACACACTGAAGTGCCACCGCAGTGCTCAGGTAGTGCTGTAATTGCACATGATAAGTACTTCTCACTGTGTAATCTCTGTCCTCTGCCCTCAGCACTCAGACCACACAAATCCAATTCTGAAGCCTTTTCCTTGTGATAGAAATAAAAAGTTTTAATGCTTTTTTGGGGGGCTTTTTAGCAAGAAGTTTCCAACATCCAAAGTTCTCTTGTCTTCAGTCAAGCTGAATAAGGATAACATGAAATTTATGTAATTATTTTTTTTTTTTTTAACTTTTACTGACTAAACATTAGTAAAACCAAGAGAATTTATGTTGATCTTTGAAGATAGTTATTTTCACTTGGATGGCAAATAAGACTTTGAATCGATCAACAAAAGCATGCCTTTTACACTGCTTTTTAACCTGTGTAAATCTGACTCAACAGACTTGACTTTACTACTTCGGCTGTGATTTCAATGCACTTTAATGAAGACTAAGCTTTCCATACATCAGCCACCCTCAAATGGTGCCAAATAAGTTGGGGGAAATTAACTGTCTTTCTGTCGTATTGAGTTTCAGAAGGAAAGAAACTTTACCAATAAGCTTGTGGATGTACTTAAAGGATAAGTTTGTTTTTTTGACACCTAGACCTTATTTTTAGGATTTATTACGCTCGTAGACTGACCCAGACAATTTTGGCGGAGCTCGGAGCCGTTTTCGAGCAATTTAGATCCATCTGAAGGCGTTTTTCTCATGCCATAGTGGCAGACGGGGCCAGAAATCGAAGCCCCTAAATTAGACACTATCTGCTGCGAAACTTTCTCATTTCAGCTACATTTTATAAATGACTGGCCAGTGTTATCACCATGTCAGCTCAACTTCGTTGTTATGGTCATCCGGGGCTTTACAAGGATGGGTAACTTTTGGTGACGTCACAGACATGCACCGCAAGAGCGCAGCTGAGTAGAGCCGCTGTTGTTGCTAGGATACACGGCTACACGGCTATTTTTGTGCAACATGGCGGAATATTTATCCAATGTAGAAGTGTCTGACGACGACTTTGAGTATAATGGATGCCCGTATCGTTTTGAGCCAGAATATTCCGAGGAGGAGCTATTTGAAAGGAGGATGCAGAGGGAAAGAGCCGAACAGCTGGCCAGAGAACAAGCAACCACTGCACGTCCACGAATGGGGGCTAACTGGTGGTGTTGTTGTGGACATTGCACGGCAATGGCAACAGAGGAGGAGTGAGTTTCGCAGCAGATAATGTCTAATTTAGGGGCTTCGATTTCTGGCCCCGTCTGCTACTATGGCATGGGAAAAAAACGCGGTAGGATGGATCTTAATTGCTCAAAAATGGCTCCGAGCTCCGCCAAAATTGTCTGGGTGAGTCTACGAACGTATTTAATCCTAAAAATAGGTCCAGGTGTCAAAAAACCGAACTTATCCTTTAAGGTTGTTGCTAAGGACCGGCGCCCTGGTTCCCTTTTAATGTCAGACTCTGTAGACATTTACCTTAGGATGACAACTTCTCAAGGTGCATGCAAGCTCTACCAAAGCTAAACATCAAAGTTGCTAACAATAGTTTCCCTTGTAGTTATGAAGATAACTCAAAATATAGAGTTTGAAACCCCCTCTCCTCTGCGTCAACGATGCGGTGTAGATCATTGTTCAGGTTCAGTAAATCTTGCAGGCACCTTGAGAAACTTGCCATCGTAAAGTAAATGTAAACAGAGCCAGGGGCTGTACAATGAATGTATTTAGTAATATGGCATACACAGTTGTAATATCCTTTATCTCTCTTTGAGCACTGTCTTCCTCCAAAGTCATGCTGGCTAGTTTAATTATAGTTTGCTTCGTTTATTAGTAAATTATTGTCTGTTTCTGTTTGTTAGCCTTGTGACTGATTTCTGACCAGCCCAGGGTGTAGCCTGCTTCTTGCAAAGTATTTTGGAGTCCACTCACTGGAGCCTGAGATGCTTATTTTTCCTTTGTTTTGTGATTTTTTTTTTTTTTTTGTGAAACAGAAGTGTTGGTTTGCTGTGCAGTAAATACACATCAGGGGCTCAGATTTTATTGAACAGAGTCCTCAATTCTTAAAGAGAATTAACAGTGAAGGCGGACAAAGGAGACAGCGGATCTCCATTGAGCTTGTAATTGTCTATTTATGGGGGTCGTGGGAATGGAGTTACAGGAGAAGGTTTTTAATGCCAGAACAGACAGCAGGTGGAGAATAATGGTTGTCCATCACAGGTAAACAGCACTAAATAAGAATGAGATACAGACAGAATGCAGCTGTAGCAGGTCCAGCTTTTTTAATCATTACTACATGTTCCCATGGCAATGGTGTAAAACTGTGTCTGTCACAGCGGTGGTCACCATTAAAAGGCCTGTGTCATCTATGACAATTAGGAGTTTCTCTGTCTTTAAAAGTTTCCAGAAATTATTAATTGAGATAAGGTAGCATTTGAAAGGTAGCAATGAATGAAAGGTAGCATTCAGCGAAATATAAACTGTATATTACATGGAACCAGTCAATTTGGTAAAAGAAATAATAAAATGTAATTTCCAATTTTCTAACAGTTTTATTTATTGTACGTTTAAACAAACAAACAAACTAAATGTAACTTAAACGCCTGAAAATCTTACAGGACATGCTGTGAATACATGTTCAATGAGAACTTCACCTGGTGCATTAAATGTTTGTTTTGATTATAAAATGGATTATTTTTGCACCTGAAAGAGTCCTCTGCTCTTCGTTTTGATCACTATGTTTTTTTTAATCTCATATTGTAGCTGTTACTCAAATTGTAAATTCCACAAAAGGATGTAGGATGTCAAATATTTGAACTTAGGATGGAAAAGCATTCAACCGTTACAGTTATTCTCTGTCAGTCCCCTCTGAGTTCTCCGTGCTGTTCTCATCCATCTGCCTGAATCCATGTTACACCCCATAACTCTCGTCTGATTGACAAAGCAGTGATGCAGCCTCAGGAAATTTTTGTTTCAATGAAGCTGAAGTGAGCTCTCTGTCCCTGAGGTTAAAATCCACACTGACTAAACCAGACAGTGTATTTTAGTTTCCAGCACTGTGAGAAAAAGCGCGAAGGCATTCCAATCAGCACATGGATCTGCTTTTGATTTCCGTTAAGCATTTGTTGCTATGTACTGCCATTGATTCCAGCTTGTCTTGTTTTTAAACTTTTGTTTAGAAGGGCTGCAAGAAGTAATGATAACATAATTAATCTTAAAGATGACTCATATTAGAGGACATTCACAGAACCAAATGAGAAACAGCACCAAGGTGATGAATGTGCTTTGAATTATTCAGCAACATCTGTCAGGCTGCAGATGCTGATAATCCTAAATATGTTATTAATTTTACTGTTTGTGCCTGTTTGTCAGGAACCCGTTGTTTTATAGGTGTAATAATGTTTTAAACTAAACCCGTGTTTTTGTAGTTAACAAACCTCCCTCAGGGAAGTCGATAGGATTTTCTGTCACCAAAACCCCTGAGACAGCAGGATTCAGGTTGCATTATTTCTCATGTTGTTTGTTTTCCTGATGCATAAACAAACACCACAATCCCATATTGATCTGATTTTATGTGAATACATCCTGTCATTGTTCTGCACCTCAGGAACACACACAAACAGACAGTAATGCAGTATTTATCACCGTCTGATATTCTAACAATGTCATTTTCACACAACATGAAACTGGGGCTGCAGCATGGTGCAGTGGGAAGCGCTAGGTCTGCTTCATTATAGTAAAAAATGTGTTGTTGTTTTTTTTGTTTTATTGATTTGCAACATCAATATCAGTATATGACTTCTAATTGTTTCCTGCTAGGAGGAGGTTTTGTTTTTGAAGCGTTTGTCTATTTGTTGGTAAAGCAGTTCCTGTTTTTGTTTTTCTTGTTTTGTTTTTGTATTTGTTAACATTGCACTACAGGGCAGTTAGTTTTGAACTTTCGGCACACTCCTACTTTAGTATGCCACGGGAGGCAGTACAAATAATTCACATATTCTACATGTTGTTTGGCGTTGTTTCAGGTCTGACCCCTTAAATCCACTGTAGCTCCATGTCACTGAGGTTGTTTCATCATTTTCGCTAATCAGTGGCTGTCTTTGTGCCATCTTCTTTAGCTGCCTTGCTTTTCAAATGTACTGGAGTTTGTTCTGTAAAGTTGCACCCATTAATGACAATTTTTAAACAAAAAATGCACAATAGTGCATGTGGCACTTAAATTGTTAGGAGCCCTATCATGAACCCCTTGCAGCCATTGGATCAGCCTTATAAATTGTCTGTAATCAGGCAGATCCATCTTGTCAGTCTCCAATCAACAATGATTGTGAGCAGCCCAAAGTGGCACGGTCCAATCAGAGTACTTTAGAGCACAAACAACAGCACTGAAAGAACAATTTGTTCTCTGTAGTGGGTAACGTTTTGTATTTTACACCGCATTTGTAGCGCCTGCTTAAATCGTCATTGATTGGCCCATCATGTCACTGATGAAATGGATTGTCCAGTCACCTGCTGGATTTGCTTTTGAAAGGTTCTTCCCATTTCCAAACACTTCCTATGAGCTCTTTGCAAGATGGACTAATGAAACATATAGAACAGTCAGGACTCCTTATCACACCTCTGACAGAAAGCATTTGGGTATGCAGTGCCGGATCTTTCCTTTTTACTCCTGGTAAAGCATCCACATTTTATGCCCAGCACTCACATAGTTAAAATAATATATCAAAATATACACCACATCAGTAGCCAGAGGTGTTTTTGTCTAAAAATTAAGAGTTATTGGGTATAAAGCTGGTGTGTTCCTTTCATAAGAATATAGAAAATCATCATAGTTAATCACTCCTTTAACCTGGTCTAAAGTTTGTAAAGCATTGTTTTCCTGATCCTGATATAAAAAGGTTGTATTACAAAGTTGAGCACACATTCATAAGATGCTGATGAGTCTCCATTGAAATGAACAACAGTGCACCAACTTATCTGCTGCACCATCTCTCTCTTCAACTATTTGATTGGCTCAATCTCTTTTTATTCTGTTATTTTGTCTATTTTGCACTTGATCTCATACATGTAAGCCTCCTGCAGTGTGACTATACTGTGATGTGGTTGTCCACATAAATGGCGCAGAAGCATCAGATCATTTGTAAGGCTGCTCCGTCGTATTGCAGCTCTCTCGTGAAGTGACACTGGGGATGCAACTTAACCTTTCAAGGAGGATCGTAATGGAGAGCTCTGCAAAATGAAGTGATTATTGCCTTTGGAGGACTTCCTCTGCGACTGGGGAAAAGGAAAAGCAGGGCAAGACTACTGGGAAAAAAATGTGTGGAACCACTCAACTTAATTAAGCATTCTTTCTTCATAATTTGGCAAAGAGGTCAAATCTGTCCCATCCCCTGTGGTACCGTCTTTAAGCTTAAGCTTTCATGTTTCTCACTGACGACAGGAGTGCCGCAGAAGACCAGCTTTTCTGTACAGTTTTGTGAAATTAGCATTCTCTGTGTGGTATGTTCAGTCTCATTCTTGCCTGTTTGTTTCTTTGTATCTTCTGTTAAAGTCATAAAGATCAATCTCTTTGTACAGGTAAGGGAGTGATACAGGTTAGCTGTTTGTGTGGAAAAAACATTCTTTATTTATACCAGGTTGCCTTTATACCAGGTATTAAAAGCCAGAGATGAATTGAAATATGTCTTTTAATCTTTCTTTTTAAAACATGGCAAAGGCTGCATTTTTTTTAGCATGTTTAAATGTAGTTTTTGGATTGGAAATCTTAAAAGATCTGACTTTTGCCACCATCAGAACCAGCTGAGAGGCACAAATATGCGGTTTTTAAAGAAATGGAAAATGTGTTTAACTAAGAAAAAAAGTAAAACCAACTGAGCCTCCATCTAACTCCTACTCACCAAAACAGTTTCTATCAAATATGTATGTGGAGAAGAGACCATTTACCAAGTGTGAAAAGTGCACAGCATGAGGGCTGTTTTCCCCTCTGTGTCAGCTGACTTCATAAAGCTAAAGTGTAATGTAGAAATGATTTGCTCACTCACAGAAAGAAGAAGAAAAATGTCTTTCAATGCAGTGCTTTTGCTTCATATCTTGGACAACATACTGCAAATATGCCACATTTCACTGAGACATCAGGGTTTAAAAGTTTGAATTATGACGAGTTATGTAGTGGTGCAGTTATGAAGTATTTTTCCAAAAGTAAGCCAAAAGTAAGCATTGCGTGGTTCCCTCAGCTAAAAGCTTATTGGATTTTTTCTTTGTGTTCTATGATTGCTGATATTAAGGTCTGCAAGCACACAAAAAAAGTTCACGAAAACTTTTCACGAATGATTCTTACTTTCATATTTCTCCTTAGCTGAAAACCACTGACCAGAGTAAAAAGCTATTAAGCTATTATGAAATGACAGAATGGTGGTTCAACTTAAAAGCAGCAGCTACACCAACAACAAGGAGTGACCACATTAATACTCTCCTGTTTAAGAATATTCTCATTCTCCAATGATCTGATCAACTTGGCTGTGGATATTGTCTGATGTTATACATATATACACGTCTATATGTGATCCATTCTTGAAAAAAAAAAAACTATCAGAAATGAGTGCATTAGACCCCTGGCCATGTTGGTGTCCCTATTAACAGTTCATTAGCAGTGATTATTTTAAAGCGCACAATAACACTTTAAAATTCAAAATCAGGTCAACATCAGATGCATTTTAGTTGCAAAATGAAATGTCAAAATCTCGGATGCCATCCTCCCTGCTAAAGGCCAATCTACATATAGTAGGTATTGCTTGACTTTGAAGCTGTTAGGTAGAAAACTTTACCCTGCGTATTGTTGCTTTAAAGATATTCTTGGAAGGTTTATAACTGCTTGGTCATGTACAGTAAATGCCCTTACTTGCCCTCCCTGCAGCAGGCACAGTTAAGGATTTGCATTACCCGGGGAGTGTGTGAGCTCAATGCTAAGCTCCCATGCTGATAAGCTGTCCTGCTCCTCATCTTTTCACTCTGTATTCTACCTTTATCATGCAGCCCCCTTTTATCCTCAATCCTCATCATTAATTTACCCATTTAAGATAAACTTCTGATCTTATTTAGCAGCAATCAAAGTCGTTAAACTATAAGACGCCTAAGATCTGTTTCAACTCCCAAGTCTGATTTAATCTTCTGGCAGGATGCCGTGAAGGTCCTAATTTCCTCAATCCCTCCTGTTTGTGCGCAGCTAACAGGGATTAGCACCAAAAGTCTGTTTACTAAGCTAACTACGAGCAGCATGGCTGACAGATGTAGCTTAAGTCAATTAATCGTCCCTGACATTTAGAGAGATCCACCTCTGCTGCTCCTCATCTGCTTCTCTGCCAGCGCTCAAACACTCCCACACTCTCATTATACTGTTAATGTATTGATTTATTAGAGAGTTAGTTAGTTAGTTATCTATTTATAGGATTAACACTTAAAGGGGATTGTGTGTCTGTGCGTGCCATGCCCTTCGGAGACCATACAATCTGGCATGTGTGGTGAAATGGACTCGATTGTGTATTTCTCAGGCTTTTTTGTCCCCGACTGACTTTTGCTGTACTGGGATGTCAGAAAAAATTAGCGCCTGTTTTAGTCTTCATTAGTCATGCACATCTTTTCACTCAATTTTGCCTTCCATTTATGAGTTCTGCATGTGAGGAATTTCCTCTCCAACTCTCACTTTCGCTCGTGCATGAAAGATGAGTGTGTCCTGAGTCTGAAGATGGAGCCTAATGAATGTCTTTCCATTTTTATCAGACAGAAGCACATCAATCAGAGAGGAAAAAAGAAGAATCCCTCTGTGATGTGAGCTGCTGAAATTAGAGTAAAGACACTTAAGAGCAGTTAAAAGTATACCCAGCACTTACTTCCACCATACATAAATGCATTTTACATCAAAACATGGATAAA